>NC_051171.1:87607130-87744104 GCF_013339725.1 Rhipicephalus microplus
ACCCCTAGATCCGCGATCTCTGATAAGCTATATAATTTGGAGGAAGAAACTCGCAGTCTTCAATGCATTCATTCAACCAAGTCTCAGTAACAATGAGTACATCTGGTTCATACTCGAGCAAAACACTTTCAGGGGCTGAAATTGTATTCAAGACGCTGCGCGCGTTCAGATTAATAACCGTCACGGCATCAGCAGTAGTGCCCACGTTCTTGGATTTTCATGTGGTTTGAAGGTTATCAGCAACTAAGCATGGCTTCCGTGAAACGGTGTTTTCGTTCCAGAAATATGCATCCCTGTTCACCTAAAGTTTGTCATGAACAAGGCGCACGCTCGCACCGCTTCGTTTTTCTTCTTTTGCACTCTCCCAAAGGCGCTTGCGACAATAAAGTACGCGCTTTGAAAAGTCTTCACACACCGAAACACCTGTTCCTTTTAATTTTGAACACTTGATCAAGATATCGCTCTTTTCTTTGGAGTTGTATAGGCGAAATATTACAGGCTGGGAATGGCCTCGCCTTTTTCCAAGTCGATGTATGCGTTCTACATTACACGGGCTTACACCTATACAGAAAAAAGCTTTTGGTTTACAGTTTCAAACAGTTCCTCGGCTGATTCATTTGGCCTCTCAGCAAGACCATAGACGATCAAATTATTTCTTCGTTGCCGATTTTCCAGATCGTCGACCCTCCGGGAAAGCACAGCCACTTGCTCAGTTAAAGCAGAAACCGCTTTTTTAGTTTCGGTCAATTTTGGAAGGGATGACTCAATCATAGACTGTCGTTCTTCAAATTTTTTTTATGACGCTGCCATTATCTTTTACTTCCTTCTGGAGCGCACGTTGATCACGTTTTATATCAGCAAGTGTCTTTGTTTGTTCTTTCAATGATTGAAAAATTTATTCAATTTTTTCTTCAAGTACAGCGGGACCAGGGTTTGTCTCAATATCACCGCTGCTAGCCAACTTCAGCAACACAGACCAGCAATCACAAGATAGAGACGACAGTGTGTTGGGGCACAGCACGACTATGAGAAATAGTTCATCGCTTCGAAAACATGAAAAGTACGACCTCGCCTGTAAACAAGCAAAGACGAGCGTATTTTAGGTCATGCTTTGCTGAGTGCCATGCCCACAACTGAGACCGTGTGGATCCGAGGTGTTCCTTATGTATGGTTGAGGGGTTTGCACATCCATCTTTGATTGGGCCACGTAGTCACAGCATGGCTCGTCGATGACGTAGGCTGCTGGCTCCAAGGGAACCGCATGAATGCGTCGCTTGTTGACATATGTTCGACGGAGTAGAACACACTTTTGTCTTTCTTGCGTTTTCATATATATAAATACGTAGACATATACGGTGCGTGACTTCCACCCTGACGCCGGCGGCAAAATAAAGTCGAGAGTTTCTATAGAATGCTATCACAATAAAATCGTTTTGGCTTCTTGGCTCCTCTATGGCTACTTATTAGGATCCCCCGTTCCGATTTTGCGAAGTTAAGATCATCTGGTGATGTTGCTATGGCGGTGTTCGAGTAAGTTCTGCCAAACATTGCAGTCAAACGTGCTTTGAGATCCCAGAATTCAAATATATGCACTTTCATTGCGCAAATTATTGAGTATAATTTAAAAGGATGGTACAGTGGCTGAAGCAGACGTAAGGTTCAATGATAATGATTAGAAAAATTATGTTAAATAACTCACATGTTTACAAACTACCAATACACACGCGCAAAGTGCGTTTGCATACATGGCTAGGACTTGGCGACAACTGCTGCAAGGGGCCTCACTTTGCAAATCACCCATGCTGGACTCGGCTTTAAACCACAGTTTCAAGTGAGCAGAAATTCTAAGCGCTCTGTATCCAGGGTGAGCTGCACTCTCTGACATTAGAAATCGGATACCCTAAATATCGAATGAGCACTGAAAGTTTGACAGATCCCACATACAATTGGAAACAATGTAATGCGAAGCATGTAGAGGAAAGGTGACTGTAGCGTGAACTTTATAGGGGTTACGATGGGACCCTGAGGATATGCACAAACTTTTCACCCACAGCCACATGTTGAAAAGTCACGTTCATTTCATAGTATTGCATAACCATTGTTCTCAGTTACGAGACGATGCTAAGAGCAAGATGGCCGTTAGCAACGTCAAAAGCGGTATGGTGATGTGGAGTGCTTGTGTTTGCAAGCGTGGTAGTTCTACATACTGCTATGCACACAGACTTCAGTGGATGGCGCCTAACTACAATTAACGCTAACCCGACATGGCACCTGTATCATAGGAGTACATATGCAACGTTTATAAACTTAGCTAGCTAGTACCACGAACACAGTCGATGTTCTACTAACACTACGCCTGCATTGAGTTTCTCTCCAAAGCAGTTTCAAGAACTGGCGTGGTTCCGTGGTAGAATAATTGAGTGCCACGCAGAAGCTTGGTTTCGACTTTTTTTACTGTTATATTTATTCTTTGCATTCATTGGTTCTACGCTGCCAATGTATGTTTTAACCCGAAAGCTGAGTGTGAATAGGCAAAACGAAACCCTGTTCTCCATGAGAAACGCAAAATGTCTTTGTTCTCTGCTCAGTCGCTTACGTGAATCTTTACGTCACACCCAAGTGCCGCGGCATTTTGAGGGCCATCAGTGACCTGCATAGTCAGCAACCTGGTCGCCTGTATATTATGCAGACGATCCCCTTTCCAAGCAAACAGTTGTCAAACTAAACAACAGACCGGCCACTATAGTTCACTTGCAGATCGGCCTTTGAGGACATTAGAGGTACCATATTTCTTACTGCTAACACAATCTTCCACTCAGAGGTTCACGTATGCTCACGGCACTGCATCCCTAGAGGAGTATTATAGCATGTTAATCCTTAATGCCTGTGGAAAAAATATTAAAAACAGACAAAAAGTTTATCAGCTCTCTTAGTGAGCAGTATTGGAATTACAGAAGTGAAGAATCACCCTAGTTCTTATACAGTTAAGCCGTGGTAGACCACAACGGCATCACATTCTTAAACCTGTTAAGGCATTCATTAGCCGGCAACCAGTGATCATACGCTTTGGCGATATCAAGGCCAAGCACGGGCTCTCAGCGCGAGCGGCGTCCTTGTTGGGTAGCCCCACTAGAAGGTACTCAAGAGTTCGACCCATTACAAAGTTTAGAAGATACCGCTCGCCTGAAAGTCCGTGCTTGTCTGTGACTGTCGCTATAGTGTATGATCGCTCGTTGCCGGCTAAGAAACGCCTTAATAAACCTAACGCTGGCCGACACTAAATGGTGCATGTACGCTCGTGGCACACTATTATCAGAAAAGAGATGTTCAAGGCATGGTCGTACTTGACGCCAGTGTGAATGAATTCATGGCATACTTTCAGCATCATCATCATCATCTTCTTCATCATGATTACCAGCCTCACTGCGTCCACTGCCGGACAAAGGCCTCTCCCACGTGCTGCCAGTCCACTTCGTCCTGTGCTTGCAGCTGCCAATTTATATTCCCAAACTTTTCAATCTCATCTGACCTCCTAACCTTCTGTCTCCTCCTAACCCACTCGCCTTGTCTAGGAATCTAGTTAGTTATCCTAATGACCAGCAGTTATCCTTTCTACGTGCTACATGCCCGGCCCATGTTCATTTCTTTATCTTGGTATCAACTATGATATCCTTAACCACGGTTTGTTCTCTAATAAACTCTGTTCTCTTCTTGTGTTTTAAGGTTACACCTACCTTTTTGTTTTTCCATGCCTTAAACAGTACGCAAACAAAATATTAGGTCTATGTGACTTTTGTGACCCTACTGCATATTTATATTCAGCATCAACATGGTGCATTCATTCCTTGGAGTTAGATTTATTTCCCTGCCAGAATTTATAATTATACAGGTTTGCATTCATTTTAGGTAATCAACAGAAATCAATCTATTCAAATTACTTCAGATGAGCATCGTATCTTGGAATTATTTTTTAATACTACATGAACGTATTTGTGGGCTTGACTTCACCTAAATATAATTCTGGGAACCGCGAACGTATTCTTCAATACAAAGAGAGAGATATAACATTCATCTCCACCTGCCGAGAATGACGGTAGAGGAGGCTCGGGCCTCTGCCGCCTTTCATATCCTGAGCAATCGGCCGGAGTTAATTCGGACTAGGCGGTGTTCAGGGCGAGTTTGGTGACATGTTCTTTTTCGGGAGGTTAAAATTCTGCAGGCCTGTGTCGTGAGATTTGAGTGTACGTTAAGGAACCACAAATAGTCGAAATTTCTGGAGTTCTTCACAACGTCGTCTCTCATAATCTTATATATAGTGGTTTTGGGACGTTCATGTACACATATCTACCAATTTACGTTGTTCTTCGGCAGCGTGGCTGCGTAACATGGAATCCAAGGATTCTACATTTCTACAATATCCCCATACTGCCACTGTTCTGGAGTGAATCCCACGGTGTATCGCTGCACCGGGGAGTTCAACAACCACCAGGCTACCACCCTATTCTTCTGGGAGACTGCGCTGACCTGCTCAGGGACGGTAAAGCAGCGTCGCCTGACTTCGTGTGGTGTGAGCCAATGGGGTCCTGAACTGGAGACTCCACCTGATGAGGACAATTTCTTCTGCTTGCATGAATAAAAGCTTTTTTGTCTCTCTCCTGGCGCCATTAGCAGATGAATGAAGAACACTGAATGCATTCTCGACAAAAAAGTCTCACTCGAAAGAACCTGCCTGACACAGGCGCAAGTTTCCTGTGTTAAACTTAAAGAAGTAGTGCTGCGAAGACAAGAGGTTGTAGCAGAAGAAAGTAGGGCTTCCACGGCGTGTAGTGCTTCAAAGGGTTTATAGCATAAAATCTTACAGAATGATTTGTGTTTGTTTTTTATTTGTTGTTCTTACAATAAACTTCACCAGGAAAATTACGTTGTAGGCATTTGAAGTAAAAAAGAAGCTTTTTAGCATTATTTAGTAAATTTCACTTCGCTGTTGTCAGTGGGTTTTGCACTGCTTCAATACATTAGCAGGAACATAGGCCACTTCACAATAAATTACCCGCGTTCATTAAGAAAGCTACCTCTATCATTCCCAAGATATATATAATTTCACCCTTTTCTTCATTCATAATAGTCTAATTATTCGAAATTATATTTCTTGAATACATTGAAAAGAACGTCATAATTTGCGTTGGAAAAAACCTAAATGTGGCGAAGGTCACTGCTTGATTGATATGTGGGGTTTAACGTCCCAAAACCACCATATGATTATGAGAGACGCCGTAGTGGAGGGCTCCGGAAATTTCGACCACCTGGGGTTCTTTAACGTGCACCGAAATCTGAGCACATGGGCTTACAACATTTTCGCCTCCATCGGAAATGCAGCCGCCGCAGCCGGGATTCGAACCCGCGACCTGCGGGTCAGCAGCCGAGTACCTTAGCCACTAGACCACGGCGGCGGGGCGAAGGTCACTGCGGATATTGTCACGTCGTGTTTCTGCATGAAGTGTGAAGTTTTATTTTGTTAGGGCAGGTTTCTTTGCTTCTGACATTGTTAGACCCGGTGGTTGTGGCACCTGCCCCCAAGGCGTCTGTTATCAACACTACTCCGCCAGCTCCCGAACAGAAACCAGAGACTCCAGGGTTCTCAGGTCTCAAGGCTTCGCCTCACCACGTGAGACCCAGAATTCAAACTACCAGCTCTTGCGTGCCGGAATATAGTGCCTCTGAAGAGGCAATGGATACGTTGGCACCCTTGGTGCCAAAAGAGTGGCGTGGCTCCTTAGTGCGCGTCAAGAAAACAAAAAAAAGCACGTAACGAGGCATTATGATGGCCCTGTTACTTGAATTCAAACTTGCCGCCTGAACAACGACTCAGACTTCGTACACACAGCACTACTTTACTTTTTCCATGAACACTCAAATTATACATTGGAATGTAAGGGGCCTTCTCAGGAACTTTGACGATGTCCAAGAACTTTTACACGAACACTCACCCAAAAGGCCGTGTGTACAAGAAACACACCTAAATACACAACGCACCAACTTCTTACGTACATACGCTATTTTCCAAAAGTACCATGACAATGCCGTGACATCATTCGGAGTTGTTGCCATAATACTGAACCAAGGAATTGCATGCACACATTTTAAACTTCAAATATTGCTTGAGGTAATGGCTGTTCCAGCTTTGCTTTTCGACAAACAATTCCCAATTTGCACTCTTTACGTACCTCCGAGCTATGACGAACGAACACATGACTTCCAGTCCTTAATCGATCAACTTCCCGACCCTTTTGTTTTCCTTGGGGACATGAATGCGCGTAGCAGGTAATGAGGTGACTGTCATGACGCCCGACGTCGACAGATTCAACAGTTTCTTTTCTCTTCGAGCGCGTGTCTCTAGAATAAAAAGAACCAAGCAATTATGACCTCTCTAACAATACCTATTTCTTTATAGACCTAAGCTTAGTATATCCATCGCTTGTGTCTCTACTCCACTGAAATGTCATCACTAATCTCTACGGAAGTAATCATTTTTCCGTAGGTTTAATGCTGCTGTCAACTATTCCATGGCGCTTTTCATTGATGCAGCAAAAGATGCATCCCACAAACCAATGGACACCCCCGAAAACGACATGTCCCATGGTGGAACTCTGAGTGCCGAAACGTGCACAAGCAGCAAAACAAAGCATGGAGATTGCTTCAAAGCTCACAGACAGCCGAAAATCTTGACATCTCAAAGAAAAATAAAGTCTCAGGGCAGGATAACACGCCGGCTGGCCAGAAGATAAAGCAGGCAGAAGTTTTTATTATAGTTCAATTCAAATACACCGGAGGCTAAAATATGGAACATGGTTGGCCGGGTAGCAGGAAGACAAGTACACACACTCCCACTCGTAATTTCACAGGTAAGATCAGGCAAACTTCCTCGGCACACACTTCGAACGGGTGTCCAGCTCAACCCACTATACTGAAGCTTTCCAAAATACAGAACAAAAATAGAAAAGCCAAAACTCGAAGACAATTGTTACAGAGACGAGGCGTACAACTAATGTTTCAGCTTCGCTGAGCTCCAAACATCACTGAACTCCTGCAGTGATTTTGCCCCAGCTTCTGACCATATGCTGTACGAAAGGTTAAAAACCCTACCAATCGAAACAAAAAACAAACCTTACTTTGTTGGTACAATGCTATCTAGTTCTCTGTCACTATATCCCTACTTCCTGGAGAGGGGCTATTGTTGCTCCCATTGTGCAAAAGTGCACGGACCCTTCAGTTTGAGTTATAGGCCTATTGCACTAAAAAGCTACCTGTGCAAACTTTTCGAAAAAAAAATGATAAACGCTTACTTGTACATTTCCTTGAGAGAAACAATTTGCTCGACCAATTCCATTGCGGATTTTGTGAGGGTAGGTCCAACAATGACCTCCTTGTTCGCATCGAGGCACAGATCAGAGCTGCTTTCGCCCACAAAGAATACTTGCTTTCTCTGTTCCTCGACATTGAAAAGGCATATGATACATCATGGTGCTTTGGATTATTAAGAGACCAGTCCCAGCTTAGCGTGCGTGGAAGAATATTAACCATAATCTAAAGTTACTTGTCTAATTGGACATTCCATGTTCGAGTGGGCAGCATTTTTCCCCAAACATTTTTCGAAGAAACAGGTGCGCCGCAAGGTGTTGTACTCAGATGCACACATTTTCTTAGGAAAATGAATACTTTGCACTTGCTCATTCCTCGTAATGTGTTTCACTGCACATATGTCTGTAATGTCCAGCTTCATTTCAAGTCTTGTAATCTGGCCATGTGTGAGCGGCAGGTTTAGCTTGCTTTGAAGAAAATCTCAAATTGGGCAGAATAAAACGGGTTCCAGCTGAATGCACAGAAAAGCACGTGTGTTTTGTTCTCCAGAAAGGGAGTCATTCAGTCCAAACCTGATATTCAACTGCATGGGCAACGTCTTGCTGTTAATACTGAAGATGAATTCTTAGGCCTTAATTTGGACACTAAACTAAGCATTATACCACACAGGAAGTATTTGAAAAACAAGTGCATAAAAGCCATAAACGTTCTAACTAAAAGTGTTGTCACGCACTGCATGGGGAAGTGGCAAAAAGTGCTTAATGAATTTGTAAAAAGGCCTCATACGTACCCGCCTAGATTATGGGGCAATAGCATATCACTCTGCGGCAACTACTGCCCTTAAAATGCTTGACCCTGTTCATCATCTAGGCATCCGTTTCTCTTCGGGCGCCTTTCGCACTACTATGGCCATGTCGAGAGCCTGTACGTGAAATCAAATGAATTGTCGATTCATCCACAGACATGTTACACGTCTTTTAAATATTATCCTAACGTGAGTGCATACAAAGAACACCGTTCGAATTCTACAATAAATAACGTGTCAAGTTCTGCTGCGTATCAAAAGCGGCCGTCTATGAGACAGCCCTTCTCACTCTGTGTGAGGGGTCTAGCGAATGAAATCGGTGTGCCGCTTGAACTCTGTTTGATGGCTCCAGCAGCATCCATGTCACCATGGCAGTGGCAAGCGATAGATTATGATGTGTCTTTCTTGGAGGTTACAAAGCACGCTCCCATTGCACATATTCAGACATACTTCCTGGAACTACAACATAAATGCACGTTGCCTGGGTTCTTTACAGATGCCTCAAAGTCCAACACTTCCGTGTCGTACGCAGCCATCGGCTCATTTTTTTAGAAGTTGGTGTACTACACTTTGATACAAGCATTTCAACTGGCAAAGCTTATGCGACACTTGTGGCCTTAAACACATTAAGCAAATAAAACTACGAAAAAGCCATAATATACACAGATTTCCTAAACGTTGTAAAAGCTCTGAAAACTCTTGAAAGCACAAAAACGTTGTCCTTGTCTAACCTTACTCACTTTTATGCACAGTCTACTCATCCAAACAGCGCGTTGAAGTTTTGGTGGGTGCCAGGGCACCGCGAGATACAAAAGCAGTGTTTTTGGTGGACCAGCTAGCTGGATCTACCAACGAAGCCGCTACCACCAAAACATTGATACCGATTCCTCCACTTGATTTGAGGTCTTTTCTAAGCGAAAGCTCTGAGTTATCGGCAGAGCACAAGGTACACACTCACAGGTAATAAATTGTATGTTATCAAGCCGCAACTTGGTCACTGGCCGCCAGTATCAAAATAACGCCACACAGAAGTGATACTTACAAGGTTAAGAACAGGATATACACACACACAACAGATTCATTTCTTTTGTCTGGTGGCGATCCACCTTTGTTCGACAAATGTGGAGAAGCACTCACTGTACTTCACAATTTAATCCAGTGTAAACGATTACACGCTATGAAGACAACACTTTCCATTACCCTACCGACCCCATACACCACTTCATCCTGCAATGTTCGTCGGTAGGGAATGACTTTTCACACATAAATCGTTTTTGGCTTTTTTGAGAGACGTCCGTACTGTATACGCGATATATCCAGCCATTCTGTAGCACGACCTCTCCCGAGAGGTCTCGGCTGCGGTGGCTACACTGAACAAAGCACTTGCCTCACAGCCCTTGGACGCAAGGGTGTGAATGATTGAGGCACTTGGGTTAATGATATACATCTCCACCACGGTTTCTACTATCACAAACTTTCATCACCCATTGACACTACTTACATTTCAATACACGGTCTAGATTTTATTACTTCTATGTTTTTTACCCGCCTTAGCGCGATGAATTTTAAGTCCCTTATACAGCCGCTTATCAAAGTCATCGTCCACATCTCTAGTACCATGAACTGGCGTTCTTTGGCCATGAAACAGCCTATGCCACACAAAACATCAAACATTATCATCATCAACATCGTTTTACCGAGCAGGACTGTTTTAACTTGGAGGCACACTGCCAGTGAAACTGCAACATACTGTGTTTTACTACGAAAGCTAGTGTATGGATCTCAAACGTGCTGGGGTCAGCTGACTTGCGCTAATTGCGCCACAACTGGTCCCGGTACCGATGAAAGCAAACACGATGAAGTCCTCTCTGCAAGCTGCGAAAGTATACACCCTGCATACTCCAGAGCGTGCCCAGCTTGGAAGAGAAAAAATTAAATTATCACTATGAAAGTTGAGGAAAATATCACATTTCGTGAAGCACGACAACGAGTCCTACATTAATGTTTTGCCCTAAGAACATCTCTCGCTGAAGTGATGCAACGAGGGCCGCACCACAACGGCCCTTGGTGGATACCTGGCCTGCGCCTAGCGTGCCCAGGTTAAAGCCACTCACCCCTACGGTGAGAGCAGCCAGCGCTGCCCTGCCTACAATCAACCAGCCCACTCCTATTATCTGTACAAGAGCTGGCGGCAGCCAGGGCAATGGAGAGGCTATGGGGGTCGTTTCAACCCCTGGCTTGGTAGGGAGAGACTTCATCAGTTGACGCGAAGTCTAAACCACAAACAGTTCGTTCTGTGGAGCGGGTGTCCAGTGCCTCGCAGAAGGCAACGGACACCACTTCTAGCCAAATGGCACAGGTAGCGCTAAATGAGTGGTGACCTTTTGTCAACCACTCCAAAAAAAAAACAAAACACCAATTACAGGGAATCACAAAGGTGCTGTAAAATAGTTTCCTTCTTTTCGGCACACAGTCCTTTAAGTACACACAGCACCACCTTATGTCTATTATGGATCCACAAATGATACAATGGGACATAAGTGTTCGTTTTAGGTACTTCGATGACATACAAGAACTCTGCCACGAATTCGATCCAAAAGTGTTGTATGTACAGAAGACACATTAAACGTCCAAACATACCAACTTCCTCCGTCATTACGTCACTTTCCGAAAGGATTGCGATGATACTGTGGAGTCCTCAGGTGATGTGGCTAGTACAGCAAATAAACGTGTGGCGTGTTCTCATTTACCACTTCGAACGACCCTTGAGACAGTCGTCATCAAAGCCACTCTTTTAAATGTACTCATTGGTATTTTTCACTCTACATACCACCTCACCATGAGCTCTTCAAAGAGGACCTAGAATTGTTATTTGATGAGCTCCCAGAGCACTATTTTCTTCATGGTGAAAATTATGCACACAATTGCTTATGGTGAAACTCTCGCTGCGATGCTCCAGGGCGTCTTATAGAACAGCTGTTTTTTACTCTAAGCTATGCCTTTTTAATACGAAAGAGCCCACGTATTTTAGCCTCGCAAACCATTCATAATCGTCCAAGAGCCTTAGCATTTCATCGCCATCGCTTTTATACTTCATTAAAATAAAATATTCTTAAAAACTCTCATGGAAGTGACCATTTTCCAATAATCTTCAGTGCTCCAAACCAGAATAACCTTCTTCCCAGGCCCCTCGGTGGCAGATGGAGTCAGCCGACTGGGAACGGTTTTGAACTCTTACTCACGTGACGTGGGCTGAGGTGCACGGTCTGACAATAGAAGATTCCGTGAAGTATTTTACAGCTTTTCTGTTTGATGCTGCTTGTCAATGTATTCCAGAAACTAATAGCTCCGGCTTTAAACGACGTGTTCTCTGGTAGAACAATGAACGGGGAAAAACGCGGAACAAACAAAATAAAGCGTGGAGATTATTGCGAGATTCCCAAAAAATAGGGAACCTCACAAATTTGAAGAATATAAAATCTCATGCAAGGAGGACACACCGGCAGGCTCGAAGAGAGAGCTAGCAAAAGTTCTTGTCAGGGATAAACACGTATGCGGACGAAAGCATAGTCTGGAGCAGGATTAACAGGATGCATAGGCGAGAAATACACCCACTTAATTTGATTGATATGCAGCGCAATACAATGGAGGACCAAGCAAACTTCTTGGGTGCCCATTTCAAATACGCGTCCAGCTCATTGCATTACTCTAAAACTTTCAGCGCTACAAAGCAAGAATAGTGAGACAGAAACTAAAACGAAAGTGTACAAAATACGAAAAATACAATAAACCTTACTGCATAGTTCAGTTGCAGGCACCGCTAAACTGCTGCAAGAAATGATCCCCAGGTCCCGACCGTGTAGCATATGAAATGTTGGTGCACCTGCTTTTCGAAATACAGGAATTCTTCTTTCACTCTACAATGCCATATGGTGTTCTGGTGTAAGTGCTACCTAGTGGAAAGAGGTCATTATGCTCCCTATCAGGGCAAGCATCCGTTCACTGTTTCGAGCTACAGACCGTTAGCTCTGACAAACTGCCTCTGTAAGCTTTTCAAGGAAATGGTAAGCCGTCGATTAACACATTTTTTGGAATCAAAGTGCCTACTTGATCCACAACAATGTGGCTTGCGAGAGGGATGGTCCACTACTTACCATCCCGTACGGATTGAAACACACATTAGAGACGCTTTTCATTACCAAGCAATTCTTTTTCTGTGTGTTTTCAGACACGGAGAAAGCATACCACCTCATATAACAATTTAGAATACTCAGAGACCTCTCAGAGTTCAGTATTCGTGGAGAAATGCTGTATTTTATTGAGAGCTACTTGTCTAACCGAACTTTCCGTGTTAAACTGGGCAACCTTTTTCCCGACTGTTTATTAGGAAAACTTGAGTACCACAAGGTGGTGTGTTTAGCTGCACACTTCTTATAACAAAAATGAAGTCCCTGTGTCCATGTACCCCACGAACCATGTCCTACTGGACATACGTAGACGATATCCAGATAGGCTTCAAATCATGCAACCTTTCACTAAGCGAGAGGCAGGTTCAGCTTGGTCTAAAAAAGGTGTCGAAATGGATAGACAAAAATGATTCTGCCCTAACTCACATAAAGAGCACCTGCATTCTGTTTTCAGAGGGAGAGGGCTTTATTCAAATCGAAATATTGACCTGTAGGGCCATTGTCTTCTGGTAAAAATGGAACATGAATTCTTAGAAGTGACACTGAATAAGAAACTGACATTTGTATCACAGATAAAATATATTAGAAACAACCCTATTGGAAAACACCAAATGGTGGGCATGGTGTAAATCACCACCCACCATTATAGTGGAATAATGTAGTGGGTGAATGGTGGAAAACATCCACCATGGCGCATGGTGGGTCCTTCAATGCTAGCAACGCTTGATCGCAGAAAGGCGCCAGAATCACGGTGACGAGCTGCCACAAAAAATAAACGAAGAATTGTATATAAAAACAATGTAAAAAGACACCCGTTCTGTAAAAAAGCTACCACGGAGGATCGAACGTGCAACCTGTGGATTCCCATTCGGAGACATTAACCACTGCGCCATACCAACATGACATATGTCGTGTGTTAAATATCTAGTTGACATACAAACTTACGGTTAAACTTCCGTTTTGTTTGTCGTGTACTCGTCACAGACGAGATCTGCACCTGCTACTAAAATTTGCACATTTATTGAGCACAAGCAACTGCTGTCTGTAACGATTGCCACTGCCATAATGGCGCTGGCGCTATGTTTTTTTACAATTCACAACCGAAAGAAAAAAACAAGGAGTCTGGGGAGCAGCTACAGTTTACCGGCGTGGTCTGCCAAGGTAAGTATCTGTTTCGCGCTCGTGCCAAGGTGCAACATGTGTTCACTCTTTGACGCCTCTAGGCTAATTCCATATATACGCTCATCTAATTTAATTGATGGAGCATTGGGGTGCTTTTCGTGCAACGTAGAGGGCAGTTGTGACAGCGCACTGCTGTAGCTCTTTCGCTATAGCACCAACTACATAACGGCTTGGCCAAAACAAATGCAGTGTGCCGGAAACATTACACTATCATATTGGTTCCCCAATCGTACGGATTGCCATGTCTGCGTTCTCGCATAAAAGCTAGAGAAGTGCCGGCGAGTGTGACAGGCAGCTGTCGGTGAGAGGGACGTACGTTCTCTGGGAGTGCTGAAATCATGTCGCATCGATGTTTGTTGCTCCTTGCGTGGACACTGTACACAATGAAAAATGCTTCATTTAGGGTAATAGATGCCATGACTCTGCTGTATTGTCATTCTTAATTGTAGAAATTGTGTATTCTGAAACCCAGAAGCACGGATAACACATTTGTACGGGCTCGGTCAGTAGGCCTAACGTTTGGTGAAAATTATGGTGGTAGAACATGTGGTGTACAGATCCCAGCTTGGTACACTATATCAATTGCCCGCCATTGTAACTCCACCCATCATCTGCTTACTACTTCCCAGCATTATCGCAATGGTGGGCAGAGCTTCTCAGCTTGGTGCACCATGTTGCCCGCCATAACAAGCAGCACCTATCATCTGATTAGTGCTTTCCAGTATTATCGCAATGGTCGGAAGAGCTTCTCAGCTTGGTACACCATGTGGTCCACCATAATAAGCACCACCCACCATCTGCTTAGTGCTTCCCAGCATTATCGCAAAGATGAGCAGAGCATCCCATGATTGCCCACTATCTAGCCTCTGCTTTCCACCATCGTTTCCACTTTACCCATCTTCTGTACACCATACCACCCAGTATGTCCCGGCATATCCACCATAATTTCCACTACGTCCCACCACATCCATCATAATTTCCACCAAACCCACTATTATTTCCACTACGCCCACCGTGTTTTCCAGTATCCACCATGGCAGCTTTTCGTATAGGGAAGTGCATGAAAACAACGAATATCCTAAACATATCATCGCGTACAAATTGGGGCAGGGACATAATATGCCTCTTAAGACTATACAAAAGGCTTGTGACCACGTGCAAAGACTATGGGGCTATAGTGTATCAGTCCGCCACATCAAGTGGTTTAAAAATGTTAGATCCGGTCCACGATCTGGGCATCCACCTTTTCGCAGGGGCCTTCAGGACAAGTCCAATACAACAACTTTATGGAGAAGCAAACGAATGGTCATTGAAGTTACAAATATCTCATTTATCGTTCACGTACTTCTTAAAAGATAGTGAAAACAACAAACATCCAGCATATTATGCTGGAGACGATCTGTCCAGCTCTTTGTTTTATAACCGTCCTGCTATGAGAAAGCCATACTCTCTGCGTGTAAAAGCTCTGGCTCAGGAAATGAGCGTCCCGCTTTTTGAATATGAGCTCATGGCTCCCGTTGAACAGCTCTCGCAGTGGGAATGGCAGCTCATAAACTGTGATTTGTCTTTAAAGAACTGACGAAGCATGCCCCTGCCACACATATTCACGCACACTTTCTTGAGCCTCAGCAAAACTATTGTTGTTCCGAATACTTCACAAACGCATCGAGCTCTCATGATGGCGTATCATACTCAGCAGTCGGCCCATCCCTGTCGGAGGCTGGCATACTTCATCCACATACAACCATATTCACAGCAGAAGCATACGCAATAGTAGTAGATGTTAGGCACATTACACAATCAAACATACATAAAACAGTTATATACGGACTCTTTAAGCGTCGTGAAAGCACTGAGAATTATGAAAAAACGCAAAAATTCTGTATTAATTTGGCTCTATACAGTGGCATGCAACGTTTACTCGTGCCAGCGGAACGTTGTGGTGTGTTGGGTGCCTGGGCACCGAGATATCGAGGGCATTGAAATAGCTGTCAGACTAGCCACATCTATTCTTACAGATGGCTTTGAAACATCATGGGAGATCTCTGCACTGGATCTGAAGCCCTTCCTGAAGAAAACACTGAAGTCACACTGACAATACTTATGGGACAGGTAAACAGAAAATAAGCTGCACCTGGCCAAGCCAGAGCTAGGTAACTGGCCACCAACATCAAAAACACGTCGCACAGAAGTCACACTTAGTGGATAAAGAATAGGGCACACTTACAGTACCCACGTACACCTTTTTTCCGGGGGTGACTCACCTAGCTGCGACAGATATGGTGAGCCCCTCACATTGTTGCATATCGTCATACAATGTGCAGAACCAGAGTCGTATAGAAGAAAGCGTTTCTCACTACTTTACAAGCAGCAAACTCCTTTCCATCTTTTGATGTCTTTTGGCGAAGAACCTCTCAATAAACACGAGTAATTTTTGAGTAGTTTTTAAAACTTGTGCATGCTTTTAATGTAATCTGTCCTGGTAACCCGTAGCACGGCCTCACAAGCGAGGCTGCTGCTGTGATACAATCTCCATAGAAAGCACCGGCCTCCGTGCCCTTAGTCTCAAGAGAATTGGTGAGGCATCCGTGCTAGTTGATTCGTCCTACAGTGCTACTTATACGACCTCCTGCCAATCTTTTTCATTGCATTCATTCATGTCGATCTAATGATTTTAAGTGCCATTTGTTCTACGCACGTTATTGGGCAGAATTTTCGGCCCCCATACAGTTACCTTACACCATCATCGTTTACTAGCCATATTTTGTTCTGGCGCTCTTTGGCCATGTGTGGCCCTTGCACCATAAAGCACCATTCATCATCATCACCAACTACTATATATCACTAAATAGCACGCCCAAGTACAAACTGCGGAAATGGATCATCATCGAAATGCCGAAGAAGTGCTGCGGCCCCAGCGTGCAGCAGACGACAGTTGAAACGCACGAAATGCAAGTGTTAGTTTAGGCGTTGTAAATACCCATTTGACGTTAACGTGCGAAGCACATGGTCTGCGAACAGCCGAGAAGGATCTGCTGTCACTTACACGTGTGTGCTCGCGACACAAATAAGTTAAAATACTGGCAGCTCACGCTTTCGCGAGAAACATACGTTGGTTTTGAGAGCTGAAGAGATCCTCGTCACGCTGGTATCCGCAAATTATCAGTGAGCAAAACGCCTGCGGTTTACGGAAAGACACTGCTGTAAAATGACTCAACCAGACACAGGTTAATTGTTCTTGCGGCGAGTAGCATTATGAACCGACGTCAGAGACGAAGGCGTTTGCCATGGTTAGCTCAAGTTTACGAAGTCCGGCAAACCATTTGTTGACATAAAGCATAATGAAAAACATGCATATGACGCAACAAAAAAGTCGAACGTTCAGTCAACGTTTTGCGAAAACAATGGTTATATATCCTACAAAGAGCAAGCTTTCACGTGGTGGCGCTGCGCTGCATTGGTTTCAGTGTCTGCTTGCGGGGCATGTTGTCATGAGTCTGATTACAGTGCTATGTTTATTTGCATGGAAATGTCGAAGATGTCAATAAATGTATTACTTATCAATTACTATTTACACGTAGTGATAGTTAGTACAACGATAACTGGTGAGGCAATAACGCAGCGAAAGCGTTAAAATAGTTAAAACTTAACCTTTTTTTACCACATCTACGTCAGAATCACGTACTCAGGCAGGCCACCTATACCGGGCCATAGCGTGAAACCGTAGGCAGCACCTAGCCAAAAAAAATGTTGAGTAGATATCCCGCCTGGTGCTCGCCACGGCTATTCTGAACGCTTCAACAGAGCCGCGTAACAAACTGACAAGAAACGACTATAATTTGTCCAAATTTCTTGCCAGCACACGTTTATCATAGCTAGAACACTGCTATCAGTATAACAAACCTTCTTATCCGCAAAATTACTAGGCGATACAGAGTATTATGCAACAAACATTTTACTTCTTTTATTGCACGTCACCTTGAGCAAAATCCATTTACCGTCAATATCAATACTAAAATCAAGCAGATGACGTAGTGGAAGTATGTCGGGCCAGTTATGGTGCTGCATGCATTAGGCACTGCTGAGTATTCTGGTCACAGCAAACGGCAGAATGAGGATCTTTATTGGCTCCGATGGTAAATCTTAATTAAAGCTCATCTAGTCTTTGTCTTTAAGGCACACTGGTTAAATTTTCATTGAATATGGGCGTGCATAGAACCCACTGAAGAGTACAATGCAGATACGTAGAAATACACATCACCACATTTATTTCTCGCACTAAAACGATTGCTGTGTACTTTAAAAAGCCGGTGTAAAAGCGAAATATTTCTCGCTCAGTGCGCATACAGCAGCGCTATATATGGCGCTGCTATATGTGCTATATATGGCGCTACTGTATGGCGCCATATATGGTGCCTTTTATCAACACAAGCAGAAAGTAAAGCTATAACCTCTCCAAGATGGTTCATCAAAAGCTGATTCGGTATTGGAAGTAGAGGTTTTAAAGTATGTCTTTAATTCCTAAATCATCAGTGGAGTAACTTTTTCCATTCGAGTCTGCCGCGTTAAAAAGAACCTAATGTTGTCTGCTACAAGTGCTACACAATTACCAGTCGGGTACCAGCTTCTAACTGGAAGAGTTATCAAAGCGAGGTAAAAGGTAATAATAATCGCTACGTTGTGCCAACTGTTAAGTTTGTATCAGCCTCGCATCTTCCTTCACATAAAAAGAATTTCATCTTACGATTCGTTGATGAAGGCTTCCTGGAATTGCCAGATCCTGACTGATTACGTGCGTCCGGAAAGCACGACTCACTGCTCATCGGTCAGCGAAAAATCGCGTGAACTTCCGACAGCGAGATGCTTTGATGGACAGCAACCGGAAGCGCCTTCGCCTTTTGATTGCTGCTCGGACCGTGACAAAGATGAAGCTTGCGAGTCTCAACGCGAGATTTCCCCTAGGTTGCAAGGCGCTCGCACAAAATTTTAGTTTTGTGCACAGTACAACTCTCAGCGACAGTTTTATAATTGCGATAACACTGCAAACTTTCATCTGAATGCCTTAGCTAAAGCGTTTTACTTATGCTTTTTTACGTGCCCAAATTAGCACTTTTTGGACACAACGTATCATCAGGCAATATTTACTGTGAGCCATACGCCAAAGTTTCTAAACTGTTACAGTTGGTTTTTGAGGTCAAGTAATGACTTCAAGAATTTCTGTATGTACTTGCCAAGCTATTACAAAAATCACTGCATTAAGAAAGATTTTGCTCCACAGATTCAGCACACAAAGGTAATTGCACACAGCTGCTATGTATATGTAAGTATGTAATGTAATGTATGTATGTATGTATGTAATATAATGTACGTATGCATGTATGTATGTGTGTAATGTATAAATGTACGTTTGTATGCATGTAAATATGTATGTATGTATGTAATGTAATGTATGTATGTATGTATGTATATATGTATGTAATGTATGCATGTATATATGTATGTATGAATGTATTCACATTTGTGAGCTTATCGGCTGCGTTCCGCTTATTGTACGCGCTCACCAGTTCATACTCGGCAATCCAGTTGTCCACATCTTGGTCCTCTGTGCCACCAAATATGGGGGGGTCGCGCTGCCGGAGAGCGCCAGCGCAGTAGACAGGTACGGGTGCGAGACCTGGAGTGGTGGCCTGAGACGGTCCCGGATCATTCATCGCAGAAAGTGGTTGGAGTGTGCGGCTACGAAGTTTCAGGGTGAGGACCAGATGTACCCAGCACCTCCACCACTTGAAACGGGGTGTTGAACCAGCAGGAGTTGACTCGGCGAACGAAAGCTTTCTTGAGCGCAAGGGCTAACTGAACGCAAGCCTGCGATCACAGCAATCTTCTTCCTTTTCTATATTCGAGCTCCATGCCTACTGCCCTCGTTAAAGTATGTAATCTATTGTACGTATGTATGCATGTATGTATGTATGTATGTTTGTGCAGTGCTCAACTCAGCTGTCTATAACGACGGAGCGTCGTGCGCAAAACAGCACGGGTGATATCTGCAGTCGCAAATACGCCACATCTGAGCATGCGCGGCGCCAGTGATGTGCCTGCCTCGCAATTCTGATCCCTGCTTATCGCCATCAATGCAACTACCGCTTTGGCCGTCGAAAGCGCTCTGAGCGGTTTCGGGAAAAACAAAAAAACTAGAAAAAAGGACGAAGTAAAACTGTTGTCGCGTTTATATGATGTCGCGAAGCAAGATTATGTTTCTTTTTGTTGTTTTATTTCGATTTTGTAATGTTGACAGCGCTTCTATGGCCGAAGCAGCCATCGCAGCCGCAGAGGTGAAGAAGGGTGGAAACTGCCAGGCAGGCACGTCATTGGCGCCGCACATGCTCAGATGTGGCGTATTTGCGACAGCAGATGTCGCTCGTGCGGTCCCGCGTGCAACGCTACGTTGTTATAGACAGCTGACTTGAGCACTGTACAAACGTATGTGTTATGTTTGCATAATTTAATAAGCTACTGTGTTTTCAGCTCATCTCTATATCACGTATTTGCAGCTTTCCTTGTTCATTGAAAACATTTCCATGACAAAAACGAAAGCATTGTTAGACTTATACAAAAGCATGTGGCTTTTTTGGAGTTCTTTATTGGTACTATTTTTGTTGCTGCTTATCGCTCACTCTGCTCTATATCCACGATTCGCGTAATCTACTAAGGGAACTGTTTGCGCAACTCCCAGAACTCATCCTTCGCCGGCTTTCCAACAAGACCACTGTGTACTTGCACCTATTGTTCATTTGAAAAAGAATATAGACTGACTCAATAAGGTATTTGCGCACATCTGCACATCCGTTTCTTCTAAGAGCATTAGGTCAACACACACGCTACCTGTCAACTCCAATCTCCTTAAGAGAATTCGCACTACGGCCACTTGAATTTGTGCAGTAAACGTTCAATGGTATTTCTTCTGAAAACAGGAAATGGGGACATTATCCCACTACTAGTGCTTCAATGAGTCCGCGCTCAATATGAGCCCAAGCATTTCAGTGGCTTCGATCTCGTCATTGTTTGTGTGCTCTTATAAAGCTGTTTTCTATTCTCGTCAGAATAGAAAACAGCTAGTGTCGCTAGACACTAGCATTGTTGTGAATAATTAGAAACGTTCTCGCAACACCGTTCATTGATTACTTCGCCTGCCTTCTTTTTTGTGTATATACAAAAAAGCTCTAAATAGCCACTTCTCTCGCCGTTCCTGGGTAAATGTACACTTACAATCAATTGTGGCACATACCCACATACCTATATTACATACCCAGCCTTGATATACAAGTATGTGCCATATGTGTCTGGTGGAAAGGGTTCCAGAACATACACGACGAGATTGTCACATTATTCATGTCGTGACCTGTGAGTTATATTGATCGAGCAATCTTAGCCTTCCATATATTATTGATGGTTTGCCCCAAGTTAAGAGGTTGATCACGAGAACACGCAAACGTAGGCGGATAGATAGATAGATAGATAGATAGATAGATAGATAGATAGATAGATAGACTCAGCAGAATCGATAAGGAAGCTGAAAACACAGTTGGGATAGATTATTTAAAAGCTGAGATGAAGGAAGCGTACGTTTCTGTTCCAAAGGTCTGCTGCTGACCCACAGGTTTTAAATGCGAAGCATCTCTTAGCGAATTAGCGAACTTCGACCACTTTGGGCGTTTCTATCTATCTATCTATCTATCTATCTATCTATCTATCTATCTATCTATCTATCTATCTATCTATCTATCTATCTATCTATCTCTATCTATCTATCTATCTATCTATCTATCTATCTATCTATCTATCTATCTATCTATCTATCTATCTATCTATCTATCTATCTGTCCCCCTACGACATTTAGCTCTCCTGGCCGTTGCAATTATGGTATCAATGCTAAACTTAGTATGACATAACATGACTGTATGAAGAAGATATTTGACTGGTCATATCTTGAAAATCATGACATGTAGATCATGAATGTCATGATTTACGATTCATGGTCCTGCAGCTCTTGCAGTGGTTGTGTTCACATGGCATGTTGAAAAACTGGTATGATATGGCTTGATTGCATGTCGAACTCAAGCAGCAGATCCTACCGTGATAATTGATATGTGTGTCATGTAATAACATCACTACATACCACGCACATGATGCGCTCATGGCTGTTTCGTTAGTATCACATATACCAAATTTGGTATAAAAGTACGTGAATGGATGACGAAGGTATGTAACTGGTGCAAACATGGTAATCATGAGATGCGTGCCATGTAACATGACTGCATTCCGCTCTCATGATGTGCAGTCGACCGTTTTGATAGCTTCACTTATACCAAATTTCGTTTTACATGACGCCAACGGATGACGAAGGTATGTGACTAGTGCAAACATGATAATCATTAGATGCGAGTCATGTGACAACATGACTACATGCCACAGTCAAGGCGCCAATACACTTCGACATGACACGCCACGCGAGGCTGCCGGCATTCGTTTCGTCGCGTCACGCAGGCGTTACTATGCCAGTCGTTGCTTCTGCCTTATACTCGCAGCGACGCACCACACTGCGGTTCTTTGACGCATGCGCGTTTTAGCACATCCGGCGCCTCTCCATCTTGAAAAGAGACAGACGAAGTGCTGTCTGGGTATTGTAGGGGGTATGAAATGCAGCCTGTCGCATTTCGCGCTGGTTGGCGTCGGGCCGCGCCGACGGACGCAGGTCGCGCTGGTCGCACCTGGCTTCAGACTATAGAGTTATGTTTTGCTAGCGCATAGCTTCGTTGTGCCCAGCGTGCGCGCGCGTCAATGTTACGTTGGAGTATATTGGGTCCTTCATGATGCGTTCTCGGTCGTTTCGCTAGCTCCACATATACCAAAATTGGTGTTGCGTGACGTCAATGGAAGACGAAGGTATATGGCTGGTGCAAACATGATAATCATAACACCCGTGTCATGTAAGAACATGACAACATACCACGTTCCCAGGGTGCTCGCGGCTCTTTTGCTAGCTCTACATTCGTATCACGTGACGTATCAATTTCGTATCACGTGACGTGAACAGATGATGAAGGTAATGACACATCCAAACATAATAATCATGACACGGAACTCCTGTACGGCATCATTTACCTCCACATTGTAAGGTTGTGCTGATTTCAAAGTGATATATCAACATTCTTCATTCGCACTTCGCATATCGAGTCTCACTGCACGTGGGTTCTGCCTTTTTTTCTTTTTTCAAAGTAGGTCGTTCGCTTCGATTGCTTCTGGTGCCTCCTATTCAGAAGGCCGTGTGAAAACACGTTGGACCAAAGAGGCTATGGAGGGCATAGAGTTTTTTTTGTAAACACACTAGAGGAAACTATGGCGCTAATGCATCTATGGGAGCTGCAACGCACGGCGTGTCAGCGAGTATGAGAATCATGGCTAGTACATCGATTTATCCTACCTTCGTTCTTGTGGCTCTCTTTGCCTTCGCGTGGCTTGAAGTTGCTTTGTCATGAAATTAAAATCAGCAAATCTTCAGCAGTTACTCTTCAGTACCCTAGCTTTCTAAGCTCACCAATTCAAATCGAGCCACCAAGTTCACAACAGTCTCTTCTTTTATTCTAGTAAAACCAAAACACAACAATAAACAATTACAAGTGCGTTCGAAACCCGCAAGCACGAAGACAGGGCAAATCCGTGCCCCATCCATCATTCCAATTGTCGCTGAACAATCACAGTGGCAGAGTTTTCTCTGGTTAATTTCAGAAAAGTCTTTGATAGAGGAGAATACTGCAGCCGGCCTCGTTGGAACGAATTTATCTTCTAAGTGGCTAAAAGTTAAATAGGAGTTTGCCGATACAATCTATTAAGAAGAAAAAGAAGATTGCTTTCGCCTTAGTGTGGTCTCAGCCAAAGGTAAGGTGGACTATGCGACTTAATTTCTTGGGCATTCATTCATTGATTTGTGGGGTTTATCGTCCCAAAACCACCATATCATTATGAGAGACGCCGTGGTGGAGGGCTCCAGAAATTTCGACCACCTGGGGTTCTTTACCATGCACCCAAATCTGAGTACACGGTCCTACAACATTTCCGCCTGCAACGAGAACGCAGCCACCACAACCGGGATTTGATCCCGTCACCTGCGGGTCAGCAGCCGAGTACCTTAGACCACCGTGGCGGGGTTTATTTTCTTGGGCATTGCATTTAGAGCTCCGTATGCGTCATAAAACACTGGACCCTCTAGTAACACGTTCATACGTTGCGTTTCCTAATGCTTGCACACGCTCATTTGTTTTTCACGATTACCGGCACTTATAACTGTTGGTTATTGTGCTATCTGTATTCCTACCACATCGAGTATGTCATCGCTAGGTATTTGTTACCTACCCGTATTGACGATTTCCTATCATGTCTTCGTTTCTGCCTGAATCATCCGTCCCGGTAGCTTTATGAAAAAGGTGCTGCGCTATAACAGACTGAATGAAGCTAGTTCAACTCCCGGTCACGGTGATCGCATTTAGATGAAGGCGATACGCCACCAACGAACTTGTATGGAACTTTTGATTTTCGCAAGGCACCAACTATACAATGAGTTTCTTCTTCGACGTTTTGGAATCAACTCAAATATTTCTTCAGGAAAAATGACAGCGGAGGTGCTAAGGTGCAACTTTTAGTTTCATTGATGAACCCTCTGAGAAAAAAGAGAAAAGGCGCATCTTCTTTCGTGGTTAGAGTCTGAAGTGGCTTGTTTTTGCTGGGATTGCGTGAGAATAATGAACTAGGGCTGAGAGCGGATCATTGAGGTCTTCGTATGACTTGTTTTTCTTGCAGTGGTTAGGCCAATAAAAATATACAGCAGGATTTTTTGTTGAACTGCTCACAGTTGTTTTTAGTGTTTCGGCTGTGCCTTGGTGTCCGCAGTAGTCGTTTTTGTTGGTTAGATTCTGTTGTCAGGATTTAGGTTTTTATGCAGTGCATGCTATAGCCGGCGTCTTCTGAGTGTTCTGTAAGGGTGTTTCACTGTCTTGAAAACCTGTTCATTTGTATGGTGCTTCCCCATTTCTTCACTGGGTTTCTCGTTTGTTTATTTACCCAATTTATGCAGCCTGGCACTCGAAACATTCGATCTTTTCTACGACACCTTCTGCTTTTTTCCTGGTGCATGTTTCTTGGCTATCGGCAGAAGGAAATTTATTTTGTGGCTGGCTTGTGCATTACTGATTCGCCTTCTTCCTTTATTTATGCTTATGGCTAGTATTTGTTTTTTTGGTTGAAGGCTCGAAAGGTCATATAAAAATTGACCAAATCGCCAAACAGGCAACTCTGTCGAAATATTTTAGTTTATATGAAGCTGAACGTTAAAGAGCACTGGTTGACAAAAAAACGCTCTGTAGTCTATCACAGTGGCTCACCCTATAATCACGCCGTGATTTTGACTTTTAAAACCCGATGTGTCACTTTCATTGCCTATGATTGAAAAGGCAGGCAAACGACAAGTCTATTGATCGGTTGGTAATGGTTAAAGCTTGCAAAACATATACAGAAAAACTTTCTCTCTACATTTAAAAAAATTATAGGACCTGGAAAGAAGAGAAAAGAAAACGGGTGAAAGAGGGTTCTTTCTGTCATTCAGTGTCTTTTGCAAAGTGAAAAATAAAAAGAACGAATCAACACAGTGGCCTATCATGTCGCCGCGGTACTCTTTGCCTAAATAAAAACATGTATTTATTCCTTCCTTGAATGCAGGTATAAGTTCGAAGGCGGAAACATTGCTAAACTTTGATGCTACCGTATTGGGACATTGGCACACTGACGTATTCAGGGCGGTTTGCGATTTCGTTTAAGTCCGTGATTGATTTATGCTTGAAATTCTCAGCTCAACTCAACTGTTAAAGTCACAATACTAAGTATTTTTTTTCATGTGTTGTGAAATGTTTCGTGAAGTAAACACAGCGGCCTCTTCTGTTCAAAATTCATAATTGAATTTTATGTTCTTTTCGTGTTTCTCTGGCTTCTTGTCTGTTTAAAATTTTCGCACATTGTTTGTATTTATTATCTCTAAAGTACACTTATGAGCAGTAGTTCAGTTCTGGTTGAAAGCTTACGCTATGCTTTCTTGGCCAACTCACCTGAGTGGCTGTGTCCCATCATGCAGGGGAAAGAAACAAGCAAACGAAAACTCTCCCAAGCTGAAAGTGATTCCTCGTGAGACATAGCTCTTAACAAACAACAAACAAGTACAGTGAATTGTTTCAAGAATAAGAAAAACAAATAAAGAAAGGTGCTCTGCCAGAATTTAGGCACCTGCCACCCACCATTCGCACAACTTAGCGTTGAAGTCGACCGCACGTTCCTAGCAGTTCTGACAGAGTGCGATATTGTGCGAATACACGGTAGCGTGATCAAGTGCTAAGGCGTGTCATTTCTCCAAGGCAGCGTTGATAGCAGCAAACATCGCTGTCTGAAAAGCACGGCCACCCGTCTGCCTTCCGTGGTGCTTGAATTCTTTCGTCTTCATTCGCGCTGGCGGCAGTGAACGTCATCCGCTTTCCCTTGCTCAAAGAAGCGAGATGAGAGGTGCCTGTCTTGCAGCATTAATGATAACGTCTGCACCCCTTGAGGTCACGCGGCGCCTCAACACTGTCATGAAACCCTCATATTTTTCCATCCCCACATTCCCCACTGATGCAAGACAATAAACAAAAAAAACATGGGTATCCTCGCCTGAGTGGCGTGTAATTTTTGTGTTAATAACATACCTTCCTCACACGCTCAATAAAAGTTCCTCCCGGACTCTGACGAAAAGCTAATCAGCATTTCATTTTAGAATACGTTTGAACAAAGTTTGACTCACGATCGTAAAGCAGCGTACTATTACACATTTTAGAGTACTTATAGAAGAGAACTTTAGGAAAAAAACAAAAACTTCCATCACGTTTTTTGAGCTTATACCAGCTATAGAAGAATACTTGTTCAAAATGTAACAATAGAGTAGGTGTGTGCAATGTATTGTAAGTGTTCCTACACGTACCGTGAAATACTAAGCTTGACAAATCAACGATGGAGTCGTTGTAAAAGCCGCCGCGGGTTACATCCTCTGTTGATTCGACGCCACTTGCGACGAGGGAATGATAACTCAGCTGTCTTTCCAGGCAGTTTTTTATGAAATTGAAGTGTTGTCCCGTACAAGAAAATAAATATCTGACGCCTTCTTTGCAAAATATACCACTGACTTCGCGAAAGCAGGATATAACTCACACTGTGGTGTTGGTCTATTAGAATTTTTAGTCGGAATAGATTCAGCTTCACGACGTTTATCAAGAAAAAGATGGTAACATCATTGGGTTCCCATGTGATTCAATTCGTTATGAACTGGAAGCAAAACAAGGCATACAAACGTGAACGCGAGAGAACAGAACCAGTGAGCCCCAAGACCGGCAATGAACTGGAGGCCTGTGCCTTGGTAGAAATTAAGGAGCCATAAACAGAACCTGTCCACACATGCTCAAAAAGGCGGGTCCAGTCGTCACTCCGGCACTCGACAATGTCCAGAAGGGAAAAAAAATTCAACGCAAAATTTCGTTGATTGATAGAAATTTGGACTTTAACGTAACAGAACCACTGTATGATTATAAGAGACGCCAGAGTGGAGGGCTCCGGATTTTTCAACCACCTAGGGTTCTTTAACATGCACCCAAGTGTGAGCACATTGATCTACAGCATTTCCGCCTCCATCGGAAATGCAGCCACCACAGCCGACATTTGATCTGCGTGACCTGTGGGTCAGCAGCCGAGTACCTTAGCCACTTGACCACAACGGCGGGGCGCCACATTTCCTCTTTACTGTACACAAGAGAAAAAGAAAAAATTTAAGAAAGGCAGGGAGGAGAGGCAGGGAGCCTATCAATGAGAAGAAACCACGAAGACTAAAGGGGCATGAGTAGGGTATGTGTGTGAAGGCAGTGTAACCACAGGTCAACAGAGACAAGTCACTGTATTCCATCATCATCATCATCATCATCATCATCATCATCATCATCATCATCATCATCATCAGCCTGACTACGTCCACTGAAGGACAAAGGCCTCTCCCATGTTCCGCCAGTTAACTCACTCCTGTGCTTGCTGCTGCCAATTTATCCCCGCAAACTTCTCAATCTTATGCGCCCACATAGCTTTCTGTCTCCCCCTAACTTTCCTGCCTTCTCTGGGAATCCAGTTATTTACCCTTAATCCCTAGCCGTCGTCTTGTCTACGCGCTACATGCCTCGCCCATGTCCATTTCCTCTTCTTGATGTCAACTATTATATCCTTAACCCCCATTTGTTCCCTAATCCACTCTGCTCTTTTCATGTCTCTTAAGGTTACACCTACCACTTTTCTTCCTATTGCTCGCTGCGTCGTCCCCAATTTAGGCTGAACCCTCTTTGTAAGTCTCCATGTTTCTGCTCCGTAGCTAAGTACCGGCAAGATACAGCTGTTATATACCTTTCTCTTGAGGGATGGTGGCAGTCTACCTGTCATAATTTGAGAGTGCTTGCAAAATGTGCTCCACCCCATTCTTATTCTTCTAGTTAGTTCAATTTCGCGGTTCGGCTCCGCGGATATTACCTGCCCTGAGTAGACATAGTCTTAAACAACTTGAATTGGAGCCTTAATATCTCAAAGTACTGCGCTCTGCGAAGTTTGTTGTACATTACTTTCGTTTTCTGTAGATTAATTTAAGACCAACCTTTATGCTATCCTTGTCTAACTCCGTAATCATGAATTGCAATTTGTACCTTCAGTTACTGAGCAATGCAATGTCATCAGCGAAACGCAGGTTACTAAAGTAATCTTTATTACCTCTCATCCCTAACTGTTCCCATTCTAGGCCTCTGAAAACCTTATGTAAGCTCGCCGTAAATAGCATTGGGGAGTTTGTATCTCCCTGCCTTACACCCTTCTTGATTGGTGTTCTGTTGCTTCATTTATGAAGCATTATGATAGCAGTTAATCCCCTGTAGATTTCTTCCAGTATGTTTATATATGCTTCATCGATGCCCCGATGCCGCAGTGTCTGCATGAGTGCTCATAATTCTACTGAATTAAACGCCTTCTCGTAATCCATGAAGGCTATGTATAGTGGTTGGTTATATTCTGAGCATTTCTTTATTACCTGAATAATATTATGAATGTGGTCGATTGTTGAGTAGCCTGTTCGAAATCCTGCTTGTTCCTTTGATTGATTGAATTTTTATGTTTTCTTACTCTGTTAGCAATTACCTTTGTAAATAGCTCGTATACTACAGAGAGCAAGCTGATGGGCCTGTAATTCTCTAAGTCCTTGTCATCTCCTTTGTTATGTATTAGGATGATGTTCGCATTTTTTTAAGACTCTGATACTCTTCCCGTCAGGAGACGCCTTGTTAACAGGGTGGCTAGTTTTTCTAACACAATCTGTCCTCCATTTTTCTGCAGATGTGATGTTACCTGATCCTCACCAGCAGGTTTGCCTCTTTGCATGCTCTTCAAGGCTTTTCTGACTTATTCTATCATTACTGGTGGGGTGTCATCTGGGTTACTGTTGGATCTCATAGCGTTAGGGTCATGGTCGACCCGGCTTATGTACAGATCCCAGTGAAACTCCTCCGCTATTTTAACTATCCCAATCATATTAGTAATTATTTTGCCTTCTTTGTCCCTTAGTGCATACATTCGATTTTTCAGTATCCAAACTTTCCTCTGCACTGCTTTGCTGCTTCCTCTGTTTTTCAAAGTGTGTTCGATTCTCTCCATGTTACACTCTCTTACATGGGATACCTTACGCTTATTATTCAACGTGGAAAGCTCTGACAGTTCTATTTTGTCTGTTGTGCTTGGAACATTCACACTTCGACGCTTCTTAGTGAGATTTTTCGTTTCCTTGGAAAGCTTGCCAGTGTCCTGTCTAACTACCTTGCCTCCAACTTTCACTGCATACTCTGTAACGATACTCGTCAGATTATCATTCACTGTGTCTACGCTAAGGTTGGTTTCCTGAATGAGAGCCGAGTACCTGTTCTGAAGCGAGCCTCTGAATTCCTATACTTTCCCTCTCAGTGCTAGCTAATTGATTGGCTTCTTGCATATCAGTTTCGGTCGTCTCTTCTTAAGGTCTAGGTGAACTTGAGACCACTTTTTCATTAATGCTATGTTGCCAGCTATGTTTCTGTGAATTAGGAGCCCCACTCCTAGTTTTCTTCTGCGATCTCAGCCCCGATAGCGAAAGACGTTCCCATTATGTAGCAACATATAGGACTCATCTGTCCTCTAACCTCACTGAGCCCTATTATATCCAATTTACCACCCTCTAGCTCCTCGAATTGTACAGCTAGACTTGCCTCACTAGATAAGGTTTTAGCAATAAACGGTGCCAAGTTCAGGTTCTATTGGCAGCCTGTCCGGATCCAGAGATTCTTAGCACCCTCTGCTGCGTTGCAGATCTGGCCGCTGCCGTGTTCAGTTGCTTTGCAGCTGCTGGGGACTGGGGGCCTTGAATTAATTGACCTATGCATGTGGGAGGTAGTGGCCGGATAGTGCACCAGCGTGGACAATCATTCTCTGGTGAGAACCCCCCTTAATTAGCTCGGGTCCGTGGTGTCGCTACACACCAAACGCCTGCTTAGGCAGACGCCCCTGCTGATTCCAACGGAACACAAACGTGCACAGAGTAAACAGGTGTGCAGATGACATTAAGAAGCTTACGGGTATATTGTGGCAGCAGCAAGCACAAGAACGTGGTGGGCGTAGTCAGGATGATGTTGATTATGATGACGATGACCTACTTTCAGCATGAAATGGCTTTCTTGACTCTTGCTTGCTTGTATAAAACTGCAAATTTCTGATGTACGTTGATTAGTAAGATTTAGTTCCGGAACACCTATAGATATAGTCAAATAGTGTCATGACTGCTAAAGCAGTGTTAACGGGGACTGCTGAGTAATGATGCCCCCGCAGGGGTGTCTGCGCAAGCAGTAGTTTGGTGTGTAGCGACACCACGGACCCGAGCTAACGGTGGGGGGGTGTTTCGACCTTCTCCCACGCCTAGCCATGCGTGGCTTTGCCGTGTCCGGGGAAAAGGAGATCCTGGGGGTTGAGCTTACGCTGAGTAGAGTGGACCTTTAAGGCCCCCCGGCAGAGGCAACACACCTCTTTGGCCCCGGCCTCACGTATACCGCACCCCTGGGCTGACCCACCCAGGGGAAATCGGTATTCGCCTTTTCCTGTCTTTCTCTCTCCCCTGATCTTCGTCTTTTTATGTCTTTCAATCTTTCCTGTAATCTCCTCACTTCTGCCTACTTCCATCCTCCAGGCGGCAAAGGTTAAGCTTGTGTAGTTATCAAACCTCAGGTAGTTATATTTGGTTGTAGCGGCGATGCATGGCTGGTGTCTCCAAGTTCTTACTTTTCAACCTTGTAGCGTCCCCTTGTTGGGCTCGGTGGTGGGGGGCCACCATCGCCGCCAAACTTTAAACAATATGTATGGCTAACTTTTTTACCCCTCTCCTTGATCGCTGCCCGAAAAGGTGGTGCACCGAAGACCCGTTCATTCTTACAAATCCAAAGCAGTTTTTCCCTAAGTTTCATATCATACATAGCCAGAAAGAAAACAAAACAGTCCGAGCAATCTCACTCTTTCTTGTATCAAAAACACTCACAGAAGGAATCGGCCCAGGATATCATGTAACCAAGTTGGGAAGCGGCGACCTCCTTTTGGAGGTTCGCGACAAGCTGCAATAGAACAATTTACCTAAACTGGTAGCATTTGAGGCTTTCCCAGTTTCCGTAGACGCCCACAGGTCCTTGAACATAGTCCGTGGTGTCATTTCTGATGACGACCTTCTTGGATTATTAGAGAGTGAGTTATTGGAAGGTCGGCAAGACCAGAATGTAGTGAAGGTTCAAAAAATAGTAATACGACGAGACAAGAAGAAACACCAACGAAACATATAATTATCACCTTTGGTACTAGCCATTCACCAGATTCAATCGAAACCGGCTACTGCAAGCTCGAGTCAGGCCCTACATACCAAATCCTCGTAGGTGTTTCAAATGTCAGCGCTTTGGACACAGATCGTAAAACTGCAGAGGGCGCGCGACTTGCGCAAGCTTTAGCTCCAATGAACACCCATCGGACAATTTTACTGCTGCAGCCCGCTGTGCAAATTGCGAAGTAGACCATCCCGCCTACTCACGAACGTGCCCATCCTGGAAAAAGGAAAAACAAATTCTTCAACTGAAAGTTAAATTCAATCTGTCTGTTCAAGAGGCGCGCCAGCGCTTCTCCCTGCATAACAAGCACTCTCCTTTTTTTGCAGATGTAACGCGCCAGGGCTCCGCGCCACATCTTTCCGCGTCTGCGAATGTCACACGAAGTGTGACTGCGGTCGCGGCATCTGCGCTCAAGGCTGGAGTAGCCTGTGGTGCCCTGCCTCCTGCCAAACAGGTTCAGCACACTTCAGAGTCTGCCGGATCCCGGACCACTGCACCTGCAGTTGCGTCGGGAACTTCTGTGAATGTGCTTGCTCATCAGGGACCATCCGCCACCTCGCAGGAGGTGATGGATACAAGTTCCACTCCTCCGGCGCCTCAGACGCCCAAGGATAGGCGCAACTCTTCGGAGCGCGCCGTGAAAGAAAAACGTCGAATTACGGGGTCCCAAAAGGCCTAGTAACCTGAAGCGACACTTCTTGTACACACAGCACCACACATCTTTAAAATGGCACATATAATACAGTAGAACGTGAGAGACCTATTGAGTAACCTCGATGATATCCAAGAACTTTTACACAAACATACACCAAAAGTGCTGTGTGTGCAAGAAACACACTTAAAACCAAGACACACTAACTTTCTTCGAAATTACGTGATCTTTCGAAAAGACCGAGATGATGCTGTCGCCTCATCCGGTGGTGTTGCCATAATTGTTAATCAAGAAACAGCCTGCACACTTTTACCGCTTCAGACATCCCTGGAAGCAGTAGCTATTCGAGCTGTCATCTTCAACAAATTGGTAACGATTTGCGGTATATACATACCGCCACACCATCAACTGACTAAACACGAGTTTCAGTCGCTGATAGCTGAACTTCCAGAACCGTGTCTCGTCCTAGTGGACCTTAATGCTCATAGTAGCCTATGGGGTGATTCTCGCTGCGATGCGCGTGGTCGCCTGATTGAACAGTTTCTTTTTTATTCCGGTGCATACCTTCTGAATCGGAAAGAGCCAACTTATTACAACATCAGTAACAATACGTACTCAGCCATAGACCTCAGCATAACATCCCCAACACTCCTGCCTCTAAATAAATGGAAAGTCATTAAGAAACCATTCGGCAGTGACCATTTGCCTATCGTTACCAGCACATCAATAACAAATATATGTCCTGCACAGGTTCCCAAATGGCTCACCGACAAAGCCGATTGGGAATAGTATCAAAAAATGACTCTCCTAACTTGACTGACATCGAGGGCTTAAGCGTGGAAGCTGCTGTGAGCTACCTGACAGCATTTTGATCGAAGCTGCAGCGAAATGTATACCACAAACATGTGGACCGTCAGGCAAACGATGAGTCCCATGGTGAAATAATGAGTGCCGTAATGAGTACAAAGAACAAAATAAGGAATGTAAGTTGCTTAGAGACTCGCCTACAGCCGAGAATTTTATAAACTTTCACAAGATCAAGTCGCAAGGAAGGAAGGTGCGCCGACAGGCGAGAAGAGAAAGTTGGCATAAATTCTTATCAGGCATTAATTCATACACAGATGAGGCCAGAGTTTGGAACATGTTTAGTAGGGTAGCAGGACGACAAGTACACACACTTTCTCTAGTGAACACAAAAAAGAGAGCTTGGAAGACCAGGCAAACACTCTTGGGGCGCATTTCCAGCAGGTCTCCAGCTCATAACACTATAGTGAAGCGTTCCGACGATACAAAACCAGAATAGAAAAACGGAGATTAGAGTGCAAACCCACAGCACATGAGACACAATGAACATTTATGTTTGATTGAATTACAAGCCTCACTTACCTGCTACAATAAATCTACTCAGGCCCAGACTGTGTGGCATATGAAATGTTAAAACACCTGCCCACTTAAACCCAGAAAGCTCTCCTCCCTCTGCACAATGCGATATGGTCTTCCAGCGAGCTACCCTCAGCCTGAAAGGTAACTAACGTTATCCCAATTTTAAAACAAGGCAAGGACCCGGCCTCAGGTTCCAGTTACAGGCCAATAGCCTTAACCAGCTGTTTTTGCAAGGTCTGAGAAAATGATTAACAGGCACCCGATGCACTTCCTTGAAATTAATGGCCTACTTGACCCGTACCAGTGTGGGTTTCGAGAGGCTCGGTCCACCACCGACCACCTTGTCCGTATCGAGGCACAAATTTTCGACGCTTTTGCCCATAAGTAGTTTTTTCTTTCTGTGTTCCTCGATATGGAAATGCATATGACACTACATGGCGCTTTGGCATATTGCGAAACCTGTCACATTTAGGTGTGTGGGGTAGAATGCTGACACTTATCGAAAGCTACCTGTTCAACCGTACATTCCGCGTTGTTATGCCTGTGAGTCCACAGCGAACGTCCGTGCCTCTGAAAAAGGCAATCTGTGTCAAGGCCAATCCGCCTGACGCGATCAACAACTCAACGGCACCTCTCTGGCGTGCACGTGCAGTGAGTCAGCCTCGGCAAGCGACCCGTCGAGTAAACAACTGGCGTCTTCATGTCTGGGGGTCTGACGCATTGCGCGGCGACCCCATTGGAGGAGTCTGCCCTGACGACCAGCGGTGCTTCTGATTGGACATTTTGGTTGGACCCGGTGCAAATAAAGGAAGCCCTGCGGTGCGTCGAAATCGGCGGTCCTAGGTGAAAGCTGACATGTGTGTCAGAGGGGACCCGTTTGAGAGCAGGCCTATGTGTTAGAGAGGAGAGCTCGGCTTTTCGAGTTTCTGTCAGCCCCAGTGCCGAATTTGTAACGCCTCTGTATATATGCTGTACATAAACCTTGTTTAACTCACCGTCGTCTCGTCCACTCGTCTATCAGCTCTGCGCAGAAGCAGTCGCGAGCTGAAAAACCTACGCTACCAAACGGCTGGTGACCTTTCCGGCAGAGTTCGAAGCAGTGGCGCCTTCGGGACCGTGTTGGCGTCGCCGTCTTTCGATACAGTGGTTGCAGCAGTGAGATTTCGAGGCGCCCTTCGTAACGTCGTCGGAGGCGCGTTTCGCAACAGTGGTTGGCAGCTGCGGGATCGGCCGGCGTCAGCGACATCTATGCGGTGAGTGCCTGATGTTTTCCCCTCAGTTCACCAGACTACTCTAGCTCAGGTTGTAGTAGTCTAGAGAAGGGCTGTGTGAAGCATTGAAGTGAGCTTTGATCGTTTCAAGCCAAGTCGAAGCGCTTTGAAACCAAAGTTAATGCAGAGGGGGTAAACACGGGAGTGTGAAAAATTGCTTGCGCGTCTTGCTAGTAGGCTTATAGTGGGTACGGCAAGTAGATTCTTAACAGGGGCAAACAGCAAGAGGCTAGTGTGAACGATGGAGAACCATAAAGTGAAGGAACTCATCGAAATTTGTGAGGAACTCGGCATTACTTTGGGCCGTGCGAAACGAAAGCAAGCGATCCTTGAGATCATGAAGCATGAGGGAGTGTCGGCTGAGGAAGTCGATGAGGCCTGGGTGGATATCAAAGCACGCCGCGAGGAGGCTGAAGGGCGAGAAGCTCGCGAACGTGAGGAGGCTGAAAGACGAGAAGCTCGCGAACGTGAGGAGGCTGAAAGGCGCGAAGCTCGCGAAGAAGCTGAAAGGCGCGAAGCTCGCGAACGTGAAGAAGCTGAAAGGCGCGAACGTCGCGAGGAGGCCGAGAGACAGGAGCGCCTCGAGTTGAAACGAAGAGAATTGGCAATCCTACAGTGTTCGCAGGCGCCTAGCGTAGCTTCTCCGACGATTCAGGTCAGCGGTTTTAGAATGCGGGACCAACTGCCACCGTTCGTAGTAGGCGAGGACATGGCGAAGTATCTCGTCAAGTTTGAACACGTCTGTGAGCGAAACGCTTTGGAGCGGTCTCTTTGGGCGCGGAACCTGTTAGCTCTTCTTCCCGGCGAAGTGTCCGACGCGATAACTTGCTTGTCGAGGGAAGCGTTTGAGAGCTATGACGAGGTTAAGGAAGTGCTCTTGAGACGTTATAAGTTGTCACCCGAGGCTTTCAGGCAAAGGTTCCGGTATGCTGAAAAGGGGAATGAGTCACACGTTGACTTCGCGTTTCGTCTTAAGGCCGATTTAATTGAATGGCTCAAGGGCGAAGGTGTTTATGACGACCGCGATAGAGGGGTGGAATGCATTGCATTGGAGCAATTCTACCGCTGCATCGAGGATAATGTCAGGCTTTGGCTGCAGGACAGACTTGGTGAAGTACAGCTAAACAAGGCAGCAGAGTTAGCTGAGGAGTATTATACTCGCCGAAAGTTGCACAGCAGGGCAGTGCGCGTTGAAAAGGATGAGAGAAAAGAGGGCTTTTCAAAGAAACCTGATCAACAGAGACCCGCACCACACCGTAATTTCAAGAAGGACCCGTGTCTTACGAAGGACAGTGTAGGGGAAGGGCAAACAGAAGCGGAGAAATCGAGTGAGGTTTCTACCACACAGGCATTTGAATCGGAAAACAAACGGAAGCCGCTAATCTGCTACAACTGCAAAAAGGAAGGACACATCGCGAGAAACTGTCAGGAAAAGTTTGCCTTCGCAACAATCCGAGAATCAGAAAAAAACATGCGGTTGTTGGAGCCGTATCTCCAAGAAATTAGGGTGAATGAGAAAACGTGCCGCGCACTTAAAGACTCAGCGGCAACCATGGACGTTGTCCATCCTTCATTGGTGTCTCCGGATGACTTTACAGGAGAAAGCGCGTGGATCAGGCAAGTCGCCGAGGAGCAGAGTGTTCGTTTACCAATCGCCACGGTTGTCATTGAAGGCCCGTTCGGTAAGCTTCGCACCGAAGCGGCTGTGTCTGCCGCGCTAAATGACCGTTTTCCTTATCTTTTCTCCAACAACTCGGAGCAGCTTCTCAAAGAGCAGGGCACATCGTTCTTCCCCAACTTTGCGTGCATGGCCCTCACGCGATCGCAAGCGCGAAAGCTTTCGCGGAAGCTTGATCTTGTTCAATGCGGTGAACTCCCGAGTGACCTTGTCGGTGGGTCGACGGAACCCCAGAAAGGAAATTTTCCGCGTGAGTCATGTGAGCAGTCACGCGAGCGGCCCTTCGCCGAAGCGACCAGCGCGGTATGCGTAGAGGGAGACGACATGGCGCCATTGAGTCAGAGCGAGAGGGTTGCAACGCTCTCGCCTGTAGCGGAAAGTTGGAGCGAGCTGCTGAGAGTTGATCGAGAGACGCTCATTCGACAGCAGCGTGAGGATCTCTCGATTGAAGCGCTAGTGGAAAGCCACAAAAACGCGGCACAAGTGCTGTCGAAGGAGCACTACGAGAAATCGGTGAAGAAACGCGCTTTTGAAGTTGATAATCAGGTAACGCTGCTGCAGCCGTCCAAAAAGAACAAGCTTGATGTTGATTGGGAAGGGCCCGCCAAAGTATTATCGAAGCCTTGCGAAACAAATTATCAAGTGAAACTAGGAAGGCGGCCGGACAAAATCTACAACTTGAAAGCAGTCGTAAATCAGCTGTTGAATGCTTCAGAGAAAGAGGAAGCAGAAATTTTTAGTTCTTGTGAGGTAATCGAGGGGGATCGAATGTAATCTGGGAGCAGATAAACCTAGAGCCTAGGTCAAGTGAAGTCCAGAAGGAGGACCTGAGAAAGATTGTTTCCGAGTTTGGAGACGTGTTTTCAGACCGTCCCGGAAACACGAGGGTGATCGAACACGATATCGAGCTAAGCGGTGAGGAGTCAATCCGTAGCAAGCCGTATCGTTGTTCCCCTGTGCAACGTCGCAAGTGTGAGCCGCTCTTGGTGCCGCATAGGTATCGTCGCCTAAAAGTGGCCGGTTACTGAGATGGAACATGTTGCTCCACAGCGCAACTTTGACGTTCGCTAAAAAAAAGGAAAGCTAAACGCTAATGCAGGTGCATTGAGCAGTGCGTTCTAGCTAGTACCTTCTCAACCTTTCGGTTTCTCGCTGGTGATTCGGGGCGAAATTTTGACCTCATCACGACCTTAGCTGAGCGCTCTCGTCCAGAGTGAGCTCAAGGAGCCAACTTTATGTTGTATTCTAATTCGTTGCGTTGTTGTAAGTGTGAAAAAATTCAAGTTCTTAAGAGTCTTGTGTCCCACATGTGCCTCTTGATGTAGAGGGAACAAAATTCCGAAAGACACGTAGATAGGTATATGTTGTACTATACTTTGTCTGGTGTTCTGTTGGGTGACCGAGGGCACTTGCTTTTGTCGTGTGTTGTCTGTTGTCGAACCGTTCTTAGCAAGTTGCAGAACCATCGACAAGTGCTGAAACCGAAGATGGTCAGAAGAGACGAGCGAAGTTGGCCAGCAAGTTGTGGCGACAAGCCAGTGGAGCTGGGATCTGTCGTCAAGAATGGGATGTGTTCCCGGAACAGAGTCTGGAGCTGCATTCTCCCCATGGCCCTGGAGGCGAACCTGGAGGGACCTGGCGAACGAGCGCGCCTGTCATCCGAGCCCCGTGGAAGCAGCTCGTCTTTTCGGAGGGACCTGGCGAACGAGCGCGTCTGTCATCCGAGCCCCGTGAAAGCAGCTCGTCTTTTCGGCGCATTGTCTGGCGGCGGGGGTGCTGTTATGCCTGTGAGTCCACAGCGAACGGCCGTGCCTCTGAAAAAGGCAATCTGTGTCAAGGCCAGTCCGCCTGACGCGATCAACAACTCAACAGCGCCTCTCTGGCGTGCACGTGCAGTGAGTCAGCCTCGGCAAGCGACCCGTCGAGTAAACAACTGGCGTCTTCATGTCTGGGGGTCTGATGCATTGCGCGGCGACCCCATTGGAGGAGTCTGCCCTGACGACCAGCGGCGCTTGGACATTTTGGTTGGACCCGGTGCAAATAAAAGAAGCCCTGCGGCGCGTCGCAATCGGGGGTCCTAGGTGAAAGCTGACATGTGTGTCAGAGGGGACCCGTTTGAGAGCAGACCTATGTGTTAGAGAGGAGAGCTCGGCTCTTCGAGTCTCTGTCGGCCCCAGTGCCGAATTTGTAACGTCTCTGTATATATGCTGTACATAAACCTTGTTTAACTCACCGTCGTCTCGTCCGCTCGTCTATCAGCTCTGCGCAGAAGCAGTCGCGAGCTGAAAAACCTACGCTACCAAACGGCTGGTGACCTTTCCGGCGGAGTTCGAAGCAGTGGCGCCTTCGGGACCGTGTTGGCGTCGCCGTCTTTCGAAACAGTGGTTGCAGCAGTGAGATTTCGAGGCGCCCTTCGTAACGTCGTCGGAGGTGCGTTTCGCAACAGCGTGCAGGTCGGCACTGTCCTATCTCGAGTATTTGTCCAAGAAACAGGAGTGCCACAAGGAGGTGTATTGAGCTGCACTTTTTTCATAGTTAAAATTAATGCCTTGCACCGGTATCTCCCACTTAATATTTTTTACTGCATATATGTCGATGTTTTGCAGATTGGTTACAAATCGTGCAACATCTCAATGTGCCAACGTCAAGTTCAACTAGGCTTGAACAAGGTATCTTAATGGGTAAATGAGAATGGTTTTATACTCAACGCGCAAAAGAGCACTTGTGTCGTGTTCAGCCGAAAGAGGGGCCTTCATCCTGACCCGGGCATTGACCTGCATTGACAACCTCTCTCAATGAAGACCGAGCACAAGTTTCTTGGTGTCATAATAGACACTAAACTAATCTTCATCCCACGTACACATCAAGTATTTAAGGGACAGGTGCTTAAAAACAATGAACATTTTGAAAGTGGTGTCACGCACTACATGGGGTAGTGATACGAAATGAATAATGAATTTACATAAAAGCCTCATACGCACACGCCTAGATTACGGTGCTATAATCTATCAGTCGGCAACACCGTCAGTCTTGAAAATTCTCGACCCCGTCCACCATCTAGGCATTCGCCTCTCTACGGGTGCTTTCCTAACTAGCCCTGTGAGGAGCTTGTACGTGGATTCGAATGAATGGTCGCTCCACCAACAAAGATGTTTCCTGTCCTTTTTGTACTTTTTGAAGGTGAAGGCAGACAAGAAACACCTTTCCCATTTCACAAATAATGATTTGTCTTGTTCTGGCTTGTACGAGAACCATCCTTCGTTTAGGCCACCCTACGTGCTCCGTGTAAGGGGCCTGGCCGAAGAAACAGGTGTGCCTCATTTCAACACAGTTTGGTGGCTCCTGCAACATATCTGCCACGGTGGCAGTGGCAGTTTCGATGTCTCTTTTGTGATGAAAAGTGACTGTGATGTCTTTTTTGTTGAAGTCACAAATCACGCACCACTTGCACACATACATACATACTTCATAGAACTACAACATAAATACACATGTCCTGAGTTCTTTACCGACGCGTCAAAGTCAAACACTTCTGTGTCATATGCAGCGGTAGTCCAATCCTTTTTCGAGGCCGGCGTTCTTCATCCTGATGAAAGCATTTTCACAGGAGAAGCTTACGCAATACTGGCGGTCGTAAAACACATCAAACGGATAAAATTACAAAAGGCGGTAATATACACAGATTATCTAAGCGTGGTCAAAGCCCTGAAAACTCTTAAAAAACACAAGAACCCCGTGCTGGTGTCACTTGACTCACTTCTTTGCACACTGTACACATCAAAACAGCACGTAGTTGTCTGCTGGGTTCCAGGGCACCGTGAGATACAAGGGATCGTATTGGCCGACAAGCTGGCTGCTTCTGCCAACGACACCACTCCCAATGCATCAATACCAATCGCTTCACTTGACCTGAAACCTTTTCTAAAACGAAAGCTCAGGGGTTATTGGCCGAGCACGTGGGATAAACACACAAACAATAAACTCCGTGCTATTACGCCGCAACTAGGTTATTGGCCGCCACTATCAAAATCACGACAAAAAGAAATAACACTAACAAGGCTTAGAACAGGACATACATACTCTACACATTCATATCTTTTGTCTACCGGCAATCCACCGCATTGTGAGAGATGTGGAGAACCACTTACGGTTCTCCACATTCTCGTCCAGTGCAATGAGCTTGATGCTCTAAGGAAAAAGCATTTTTTACTGCCATACCGGCAGCAGCTCCCACTACACCCTGGGATGCTCATCGGTAGGGATCCGCTTTTTAAACTGCATACACTTCTCACGTTTTTAAAAGATGTGCATAGCTTTACCCTGATATTTCGAGGTCAATCGTAGCAGGACCTCTGTACCGTGGTCGTGGCTGCGGTGACTATACCTTCATCATAGTTTTATTATCAGAGCATATCTCATACGACTGTCATGATTTTATTGCTTTTATGTTTTAACATGCGTTAGCGCGAGAAATTTTAAGGCCCTTTTACTGCCACGCATCATATCTATGTTCATATCTCTAGACTATTAAAATGACGCTCTTTGGCCATCGATTGGCCCTTGCGCCATTAAAAATCACTCATCATCATCATGCTGAGTAATGATGATAGCATGTTACATCACTTTAAAGCGTTCCTAAATCGATACCTCTTTAGAAGGGTAAGAGATACGCAATAAACTACCATATTGCAGCTATGACAAATAATGTGGTGTATAGATTTTGAACGCAACTCGAGGGATCATAAAGCTAAAATACGTGGAAATAAAAACTTTCTGGAGCTTTCGAAGCCACAAAGATGGTTTAAACATGCTTATTTTATAACGTTACGGTCAGGACGGTACCACAATAAAAACGTTATCCATTTGTCCACAGGCCTTTGCAAGCAACTGATCTACGTTGAATAAAAAGTTTTTCTGAACTACGCCGAAGCACATTTAGCTTTAAAAGCTTCATGAGCTACACAATTGAGATTCAGAGGTAAAGATATATCACAGAGATCTGTCCAGCACGTAAATAATTTACGAATAATTATACTCTACCACTAAGTTGGTTTTATTGTTGTAGTAATCATTGATTGATTGACAGTTCCAGTAATTGAAGCATTTATTGATTTATATGTTGTATTTAATGTGCCAAAACCACCTCATGAATATGAGAGTCGCCATAGTGAAGGGCTCAAGACATTTCAGGTAGCTGGTGTTTTTTAATGTGTACTCAAACGTGAGCACAAGGGCCTACGTCATTTTTGCCTTCATCGAAAATGCACCGCCGAAGCCGGATTTTGATCCCGCAACCTGCGGGTGAGCATCCTTGTACCTCAGCGACTAGACCACCACGGCGGGGCAGTTTTAATAACCAGACATGCAACTACGTTTTGCGGCCAATTCAGTATCTTCCTCTAGGAATGACAGCCACCACCTGAAGAACATATTGGACAGGCCCCGAAAAGTAAAGCCAGTTTTTAGTGTTAATAACCTCATGCTAAACGAGGCTAGAGACATCAAAATGGGCAACTGGGCAAGTTCGCTTCCTTCCAACTTGAACGAATATTAGCGCGAGAAAACGGAGACCGGACAAAAACAAAATATACTACAGCGCTGTTTTTTCCCCAACTCTGTTTTTCTCGCGCTAATACTCCTTCAAGACGAATTTTGGGGAGTGTGTCTATCTGTGAAAAAGTAGGGTATTCAGCTAACTTATTGCCGCCTCTTGAAAACACCTGCAAGTTCATCCTCTCTCTTTCACCTGTACCTTTTTCCTCGTGTGGGGTGGCGGAGAACATTTGTAGCTGATTACTAGCCTTAAAACTACTTTCACGCTGTACCTACTTTTTGCTTTTTGTAACCTCTGCGATGAAGAATTTATCGACTTTAAGCCGCAGCGACTTCTGCGACATCATGATAACTCATTTCCAAAAACCGAGAAGACTAAGCGGTAAACTTAATATTAATTCCATGCACACGCACTTTGGTGCCGCAAGTCATCAGGTACGACACGAATATACAAAATTTCACTGCAATAGAGCAGCACAAAGATATTTTAATAACATGTACTGACGACCCCGGTGTGAGCATTGCGGGGCACGTGGTTTTCCTGTTGTCGCACATTTATGTCTAGAAAACGCATTATGTACCCCGAAGGCAAGTACTTAAGTAGCTTGAAATAATTTCAACGACCTTCTATCTGCACTGCATCTATTATTAGGAAGATCAATCAACTTTTTTGGACAATAGTATTTCATCCCAGGAACTTTCTGTACCGAATAGAATTTTCACGCACGTACATCAGAGATGCGTGTACTGTACTCACCAATGTAACGTAGGCTTTGAGTTGCATTTTCGAAGGAAGCGTTTCTGTGAAACATTCCACTGCCTAACAATATTAAAGGGAACAAAAATTTGACATTAATTTTATGAACATAAAAGCATATAAATCAGTTTTCATGATACACGCTGGGCAACTCCAAACTTCTGGGCACTTGCCTCGCCACGGTGGTCTATTGGCAAAGGTACTCGGCTGCTGACCCGCAGGTCGCGGGATCAATTTCCGGCGGCGGCAGCTGCATTTTTGATGGAGGCTAAAGTGCTGTAGGCCCATGGGCTCAGATTTCTCGGCACATTAAAGAACCCCATGTGGTCGAAATTTCCGGAGCCCTTCACTACGGCGTCTCTCATGGTCAAGTGATAGTTTGGGGACGTTAAACTTCACACATCAATTAATCACACTTTGGAGTGCTTTTTATCCAGACAAGGATGACTCTTTGCGAAGCACACTGCATATAACTGTCAATGAGATATTTTTAACAGAAGCCTTATAATTCTAGACACTAAAAAATTCAACGCTACCTTTCAAGATATTTACACGCTTGATTAAGGTGTGCACGACGTGTCTCGAGGCTTACTCATAACGCCTGTTAGGAGTGATCAGCAAACATCTCTTGATGCATGACAGGCATTACATACGGGACCCTTTCGCTACGCCTACTATAGCGTGCGCCACAAAAGGAAAGAGAGGAAGTTGGGTGACTCACTGCCTCCTCCGTCTCTCCTTGGGAGCACGCAGTAGTCAGCACCGGTCACTGTCCGATTGGGTCGCATCTCCCGATATGCTGTCATTTCCTCCCATTTCAGCAGCAGGCAGGCAAAGCAGTTGCTGAATGTTTTCAAGAGAGTTTATGTAAGGTACTGCAACCAGGGTCACTGAAACTAACAAATAACAAACCATTTGGGTAAGTCCGGGTGTGTTTCAAGGATGCAAAATAATATAACGTTTCAAAAAGCATGAATCCTTTCCCTATTTTTTTGCACAAATGAACAAGTGCTTTATCACAGATACTGTGCCCCGCTGGGCATTCCAAAATAGCAAACCATGCAAAGAATAAAACAGTATTTCCTTCGTCAAGCAATCAGTGTAACCATTGTTGACCGAACAATGCGATATTAAATAGTTATCTGGCATTTCATTGCAAAAGCGCAAAAAAGTTACTGCTATGGAAGATATACGGCCCATATATTATGTTTTGTTGTTGTAATATACCGTTGCAGAGAACGCGATGCATCTAAATGGTACCTAAGAACAGGTTTTACAATATTTACAGTTGTCATAATTTTATGTTGCTGCGGAAGCTTAATCGGTGTACATCTTATATTTAGGAGCCCATTGCAGTGAACAAACTCCTTAATTCTATTTGTGTTACTGATGACTATTTTTTTCAACTCGGCTTTATGACGGACTGGGCGAAGATAATCAGTTGGTCATATGCAGCCAGATATGTCAAGTCTTTCATTTAATACAGGCGCAGGCACATCACTATGGCCCTCTCTGGAGACGTCTCTTCAGTCATATCAGCTCTTTCTTGCCGATGAGAAAGAGGCCTTCTTTTTCCCGCATAATGTGCAAGGTCCTATTGTGTACGTGAAGTGTATCTTCAAAAAAATAAATGTCCTAATAAAGAAACCCTAACGATTTCTAGGAAAAAACACACTTAATTTTATGTTGTAAATGTACCTAATAATCACTTGCTTTTTGACTGCATTAACACTGATTTCACCTCGGAAATTTGTTCTAGCAGCCACTTATGCAATATTTCAGTTGAGAAGCTTTTATAAGCAGCCTGTATAGGGAATGAGGTCAGCTCAATGCCGCAATGGGAGCATGCTAGGCCAATCTGGGTCAGATGTACATGTCCAAAGTCATCTGTGACTGCTCCCCGGCAAGTAAAGAAACGGTGTACGAAATGCACACAAGACAATGAGCGGCCTGTGATATCAGTTCATCATGCCGCCATTAAAACCAAAGTTTAAATTCCGACACCACCGACCACAGATTGAATAAAATGCTTCCACATGTAAGCCAATATTTCGTAAAATACACAGTTATGCTTGATTTCTGATGTAATGAAAATTGTAAGCCAAAATTTTACTGCAGGGTGATCCGACATAAACTTATCTAAGCACAGTGAAAAAGTATTAACGAAATAATGTAAAGCCTCGAAACCTTTTCCCGTTAGTTGCTCATGCAGAAAATTGTTTATTGTCAATGGCCAACGTGATTTATCCTTTTGAATGACCTGTTCTCTGTCACACGCTGATAACAATATCGCATATCGGCTATATAGGGTGTCCAAAACAATATAAATGCGTCTATCATCAGCTCTTGGCGTAGCATAGACGTGGACATTGCTGTAACTGCTTGTTGACGTCAGATTGAAAAAGATGGCTTCATCACTCTTTCTGTATGCTCTATGGATACCTCCATTTGAGAAGCCCATTTAGTTGACTTGTTATAGAGGAATATTAGCGAAACGGGAGTGAAAAAACCAGCCTCTGCAATAAGTTTTCCACATCCCTCTGCCGTTCATCTACAGAAAAGCAAGCGAGAAATAACTTTTTTTTGTATGAACGCAAGAAATCGCAATCTGTCCTGTTTGAAAATTAGGCGAACTGAACGAAGCTGCCCTAGACTGCCTTGAAAATTTTGAGTTTCCGAGAATTCGGTTTTTATAGTGTAGTTTTTTCGAGTCAACATGTGTATCCGACCTTGTAAATACCTCGTGGCTCCAGTGGCAAAATAATCAAAAAGAAAGCGCACACCAGTAACACATAATGGGCTATTCTGTAAACATATAGAGCTATAGGTATCCAGAGCGAGACTGGCTTTCTTTCACGTTCTTCAAACATACGCTGCCTTGCAATCAGTACATGCATAAAGTTGTAAATCTCTAAAAGTGTTTTAAAGGCGATACTCTTTCTCGGGGACCTTCGATGGGAAAATTTTGGTCTGTCTGTCTGTCTGTCTGTTTGTCTGTCTGTCTGTCTGTCTGTCTGTCTGTCTGTCTGTACGTTTGTCTGTTTGTCCACCTTAACGATACCTCAAACGGTACCGAACAGCCAACCCAATTCGCAGCGCCCACCAATATTGCTCAAGGTTTAGCGTTCATAGTTGTGCGATTGTCAATCAAAGAGCAGTTATTGCGCATATCTCAGGCGCCTTAACAACACTTCGAAGTTTTGTATGTCTGCCTTTATACTAAAAGAGGCACACACAAGTAACTCTAAGGAGTGTAGCGTTTTAGCGCGCTGTGCTGACAGTGCAACACGATGCTCAAAAAGGTGCTTCCAACGCTTTGCTACGACGTCACGGTGGTGGCACCTGCCCGTCGTTCTGCGTTCTACAGCTTATCACCTGCGAGGCTGGCGTGCATCTTTCTCCGTGGGCTGCACGCCCTCGTTTTCGAAGATAACTGTCAAATGGCGCTCGCCTCTAACGTTCCTCGATGCACTCGTTCGCCTCTGCTACACGCTCGAGGCACTCTAACGCAGCGCCTCCTGAATACCCTTCACCGATTTTCTTGCGCAGAACATCAAATAAACGTTTTGTTCACTCTCTCCAGACGCAAGACTATCGTCTTTCGACTACATTTATGGCGTAACCTGCAGATTTGGAACCAATTTTTAGAAGAAAAAGATGGAACAATATTATTCAGGTATAATAGATATTTAAAATATTACACTTACAATTTGTAGAATTCGAGCCTTGATAACACTATTTACTTGCCTGCTATGTGAAAACTGCCTCTTCCAGAGAATAGTCTTCATAGGTGTGTGTGCCCTGTCTTTCCTTTTTCACTGCTGCTTTTCCATGGCCTGTCATTTGTTGTATGCCGCTTCTCGCCTCTCCCTTGGTACCTGAGCGATAAACATGCCACTAAGGAAAACAGAGACGATAAAGTGAGGTTTCAAATAGTTCTACAAGAGTGCTATATTGCTTACCCATTTCTTTCATCCACAAAAGCACAGACGTGTTCCACGGCTTGCAACTTCTCATATCTTGCGGACATTCCCAGCAGTTCACTAAAGAGATTGTGTTGCTGGTAGGAAGTTGTTTGGTTTGAAGCTAGAAATAATAATAATAATAATAATAATAATAATAATAATTTTTTCCAGCCTCAGAAGCACAATTACAGGCACCTGCTGAAAAGTCTGTCATGAACGGCTTGACTCATTTGTAGCCACTAGATGCAATGCAGCAGCGACGTGCAATACAATAAATAAATAGGACACAGTTATGGCTCCATCCTTTAAAAAAATAGAAAAAACAGATCAAAATGCAAAGCCACAAGAACAAACAGAATCCTATGCACACATATGTGCATGTGGCGCAAGAGTAGACCTAAGGATAGACATACTTGCGCGCACTTAAGGTCTTTATGTGTCAAATGAGGGCGCATATGACAACAAAATAGTGGAAAACACTGAAAAGTTGCTTAACAAAACAAGCACGGGCATAGAACAATCATGTTCACAAAACAACAAAACAACGTTGCATGCTGTTTAAACCAAAAATTGAAAAACTCTGACCTGGAAACAAAAAATAGGCTCATTTATAGCGCAATTCATTAATCACTTTTGTGACGCAGGTCTACTGAAAATACGTGACAAAACTATCAACTTTTTCTGTATCAATGACAGCATACTGTTAAAAGTGTACGACAATTATTAGAGGGACAAGTAAAAGTAGCAATACTGTGAAAAGCCGTTGGAATGTCTAATAGTAGCCCGCAAGCTGAACCCCTGCTCTTTCAGAGAGATCAGCGTCGTCCAACGTGACGCCGACCAATGGCAACGTTCAAAATTCCATTTTTGCGCACATGTTAACAAAACATAGGATTGGACAACGATACAAACACAATGCAAAGGGAACATAGCGCTGTGTTTGTGCCACTGGCAAGTCATTTGTTTTGTCTACGAGTTCGCTGAAATAGAAAAGTTGATTAGCAACACACTCAAGCCTCTGCTCTATCATTCATGAGGGCCTGCGTCACAATTAGATATGGCAAGGCTTCCACAGATGGCGTGTCGTGTCCCACGCGATAAGTAGTGTGGTTGTTTTCATCAGAATCGAGAGTAGCCTTATTTAGTCATCAAATTGTGACAAAACTTGTGTATACAAACAGAGATCCAGTAATCAGAGACTCAATGGGGTTATGCTATTCAAAGTTAGTAATAGTACGCCGTCACCGTTTTATTGCTCTGCTAACTGCGTTTTAAATCGTGCAAGTAAACGCGGTACAAAAGACACATTGGCAACTCCAAGCTCGTCCTCTAAAGGCCTTTTGAAATGTCAGTGGGCGTGGAGCACTGGATGGGTGAATAAACTTTATTAAGTCCTTCAGAACGCGCTCTAGCACGTTGCGGGTGATTCTAATGTCGGAACAGAAGGATCGAGTATCTCTGTTGCGTTGCGGGCCCGTTCTGACCATAACTCTTCTTCGAGTTGGCAGCTGCCAATGCACCCACCCATTCTGAAGGCGTTAGACTTCAGCTCAGCACAACGTGGGGCACCGCCAGAGCATGTGTACTAATTTAGCTATATAATTGCAGAAGGAACATTTATTAGTTGGCTGTAGTTTGGGATAAATTTTGTGCAATAGTGCGAGGTTAAGGTATGCCCTGACTTGAAGAAGCCTGTGGGTCAGACCTTGACGTCTGCTTAGTTTTCTGTGTGGTGGTGAGCATTGTCTCTACGCCAAGTAAAAATGTTTTGTCATGTCGTTATACATTATGTGAAAGTCCCAGTTTTCCAAAACATCAGCGCCACGCCCCCCGATAGATATACGCGGTTCACTAGTGCAGCTGAGTGAAAGTAATAAAAAAATTAGTACTCGATATGCGCGGTTAGAACCAGCATATAACACGAGGCGTGTTCTAGCTTTATAAAATTCCTCAAATAACCCCTCGTTGTATCGTGACTGCCTTGTGCTTCAATAGAGCAGAACGTTGGGTTTGTTGCGGGCTGTTCCAGAGTGCTGTCTATTGACTCGACATGGCATAAGCCACACAGGAATGATATACGGACAAATACTGCCTTTCAAAATATAACTACCGGAAGCGCTGATAAATATATATTAGCAAGGGTGCAAGAGGCAACTGTGAAACACATCACTTTCTGAAAAATAACGAAAAAGAAACACACGCAATTTAACCACTCTGAGAACTTTACTGGTCCAGTCTTAAAGCTGCTTAGAAAGGTGATAGACAAAAAAGCGTGTTTTATTGCTCCTACAGCAGGTTATATCCATCCACCAAACAAAATGCGTCAATGAAGCTTCTTTCGCGCCACGTTTGCAGCAACGAAGCAATAAAATCTTGCAGATCATTAATGTCAGCTGGCTTAGAGTATAGGTTGAGCATGACTTACGCTGTTATCTTTCAATCGTCCGTGAACTGTAGGTCTTTGGCCTCAGTATATATGCCATCTATGTAGCAATGCTGCTCCCGAGCTATCAGAGCGCGGTAGATTTTCTCACACAACACGGCCCAACCACACTTGGTGTACTTGCACCATGCACTTGCGTTGAACGCCGAGAGTGTCTGTATAGAGGTGAACACGGCAGAAATATATGAACTGCAAGGAATAAACATCGTGACTATTCTCTGTAAAACCCACAACAAATATGGTGGTAAGCAGCCTTTCAAACGCACGATCTTCAATACCCTTCCGTGAAGAAGTTGCGTATTCTTCTCAGTTGCCGCCGGGCGGGGGTGTATGCGCATGGTAATGCACCTCGCCACGTTCGTTGTAACAAGTGCACACGCTCGCCGTTCGGGCAGGCTGCGCCGCATATCGTGGCTCCCCTATTAAGATTTGTATATGCGTGATCGCAGATGTTTTCAGGTGTTCTCCGCGGAATTGTGAACGTGTGATTACTGCCACACACGCGTACACGGCTCGTTCATGCTTGCACATGACAGAACCACGGAAGGCAGCCTTGCACTCACACGGACCTGAAAGAAAAACACTGTTACTTTTAGTCACTTGGTTCTTGAAACGTTATCCACTACTCATTTTCATGAGCATAACGGTGAAACTTACCATGAAGCGGGACGATAAGTTTGGTATTTTTTAACAAAGTAGGCAAAAGCAAAATTCACTTGTCCATTGTGCTCCAAATTCTATTGTCCGTGTACTTCACAGAATCTAAGAAAGCTCCACCCCTCACCCTCGGGCCACTAAAATGAAAGAGGAAGTGTTTGATAGGCGAAACGTATTAAGACATACCAGCGAATGATGCGAAGAAATGTATAGACAATGCTATCAGTTGTAATTGCAATGTAACTCTGAAGAAGGAAAAGAGGACGAAATGGTAACATGCTGCCATTATTAAAATGAAATCTAACATTAACGAAGGAAAAAAGCAGGCTGCATGGACTACTTAAAATTTTCATACACGCAACCAATAACTGTCAAATAGAATGATGCATGCACAAGTACTGTTTGTCGTGTCATTTCTTTGTGAGGCGTCTGGTGTTTTTGTGGTGCTACGATTACCGCAGGCATTAGTGGACGTTTGGAGTTAACTTAGTAATATATGGGCCACGTTTCAGCTTTACCGTTTAGCCACATATTCAGAATTATTCCAACTTTCAGTAGAACTATATTCCGGTTAGTCTAGGCGCACTTATTCCAAAGGGGCATATTGTGTTAGAGGATGTATTTTTTTGGTATTTCATCGCCCATCACACATGAGCAGACCACCAAGTCCTTCGCAGGCGATAAAAAATCCACGCACCGAGACGATGCGGTAATACAACGTTAACAGTGTGTGTTAAGTCTTAGCTGATGTACTCGAGATTAGCAGGCAATTAGAATACTTCCGCAAAGTTTAGTGCTGCGTGAACTAAACCTGAAGCACACATAAGGATACGCAATTAACTCTCATCCCGGAGTACGATTCTTTCTTTCGCGTATCTCAGAAGTGCTCCGCTACCCAGTAACGCCGGCTCTTGCATTTTTGTTTCCTCTGTAGCATTTATGCCAATGAACAGGTTCTTTTGTCGTCCTGCAATACAAGTAGAGCACTCCCGTTTCCAGGGCTTGATCATCATTGTGTGCAAGCACCGCGTTCTCTTTTGGAACATGATCGAACGAGAGTAATTTCACGCTTTGCTTGCTTCTTTACACTTGAGATCTAAAGAAAGATAATACGAAGCAATGATTGGGTATACCCTCCATCCTAAGTGAACTCCCTACAAACAGTTGAAGCTTTGAGAATCAAAAAATGAAATAAAGGATTGTCATTCATAAAAATCCCATGGTGCGAGAAACTCAAAAAATTGCATTTTAAGTAAGAGTTTACAGTACTTAAGTATCTTAGTGAATCTTCAGCTTCCTCAAGCAGTGGCGACCTATTTGATTGTTTGATCATGCTGTTTTCAACAGTTTTATTTTATTCAACTTCCAGAGGCACTGTTTGACTTGTACCTTAGCGTGGCAATTTACGTGGATGTTGCTAAACAATGTCTCCACGTTAAATGTGCTCTTGTTCACACAACTTCACAAAAACAGCAGTATATAGTGCCACCTGTAGGTAAGCCTTACGCTTCAACATTATTAATGTAAATCTGTTAAGCCACGGTTTTGATTGCCACCACCACTGATGCATTTTGCGGTAGCCAAAAGCCAACTGAAAGAGACAAATTGAGGGCATTTGCAAGTTTCTATTATAAACACAAAACAGCCCATCACATACGGACAGGTAGAGAAGGAAAACGTGCAAGGCGCCGTCCTCCAATTGAGTTTATTTCAAGCTGATTAACTGGGGCATGATTGCTGTGATTTTAAGTGGTGGTGTTTTAGCAATGACGAAATCATCTTTCTTAGAGTATGCACGTGCGCTTGCTTCATGTTTCTTTGCTTAGCATCATTTTAGGGGCGAAGCTCCTTAATCCGCGGGGTGTTACATCCTCCGTAAATATGTAGCTACCTTCGGTTTGTGACTTCCTTAATAAATGGCACCGTGTGTATATGGCTTTGGAAGTAAATAAATGACGTTAGTGGGTTCACAGCATATCTACGGAGTGAAAGAAGATGAGTGGGGCGAAGCGTCCGTCCATTTGTTCATGTGTCCAACCATCCGTCCGTCTATCCGTCCGTCCGTCTACCATTCTGAGCTTCTGCCCATTCGTCCGTCCATGTGTCCATCCGTCTGCCTGTTCATGCATTTTTCAATCCATCCATCTCTCCGCCCACCCGTTCATCCGCTCGTGCTTCTGTATATTCATGCGTTCAACCTTGCTTCCGTCCATTCATCTGTTCATCCATGAGTCCATTTGCTTGTGTCCATCCATGCTTCTGTCGGTTCGTCTGTTCATCCACCGTCAGTGCTTCCGGCTGTTCCCCGTGCGGTCGTGCTTCCGTCCGGGCATTTGCCTGTACGCCCGTGCTTCTATCCGTCCATCCGTGTGTCCATCCATGCTTCTGTCTGTCCGTGATTGTGTCCATACATGCGTCTGTCCACTTGTGCTTGCATTCATGCGTCCATTTGTCCATCTGTTGGTCCGTGAGTACGTCCGTGTGTACATCTATCTATCCATCCGTCTGTGCGTCTGTCCGTCCTTCTTCCCGGTCGTCTATGCGTCGGTGCTTAGGTCCGTCTGTTCGTTCGTGCTTCTGTCTGTCCGGCTGTCATGACTCACGAATAAATAGACACACGGAAGAATGGGTGGACGCTTCGCCCCACTCATTAGCATTCACTTCTTTTATATATGATGTTAGTTTTTCAATAAATCAGTTCAAAGTCAACGCATGTGTCACTCATTACCACGTGTTCATTGTTTAAACCGTTGTTTCATATGTATAATATATTCCTGTACGGAGTAATATGAGCACGATCCGCCGTGGTCGTACAGCATTTCGGTGCTCGGCTGCTACACCGACTGTCACAGGTTTGATTGCCTATGTGGCATTTCAGTAAAAGAGAGATGCTTTTGCATCGTGCGACGCCAGAGCGTGGTAAAGAACACGAGGCTGCTAAATTTTCCTGAAATATTCACTACGGCACTTCTCATACCAAGGTTGTAAAATCCAACATATTGTGATCGATATACTGCCGGTGTCCTGCGCTGGACATGATGATAAACACATATTCGCATATACCGAATCAATAAATATTGTCTTCCCGTCCGCTTCTTACTTTTCATTCGGTAACGATCACAATCTAGCACGCTTATCTCAAAGTGGCTTGGTTGAGTGGCTGCAAAAGCAGTACCCTCAATTGCTTCTCTTTAAAATGCAATAAATGCGAGAGCTGAGAAAATGCGAAGGAAACATTGTGAGCCTTCAGGCGTGTGAGGCAGTGCAGCGTTCAATCTCTGGTGGCCTCATGTGCCCCGATCAATCACGAGGATGAAGATAGAGCATTAGTATTTTCAGCTCTGCTTATTCGGCTTGCCAGTTATCGATATCGAACTCAGCCAGCGCCCTTTGTATTCGCTTGTGCTGAAATACGAGGAGCAGTGCCTGTTACCCCTCGATAAGCACTCTGTCTGGTCCGACAAAGTTGCTCGGTATAGATGGCGGGAGTTTCGTTTGTTTGTTTCTTTTTTTTTTCACAAGCAACCATATTGTGCTATAAATAAAAGTGCCGTATATTTTTGAGCGCCTTGTTTATTATTGCTATTAGCATTGCTTCTACGCGTATCTTCGGAGTTTAAATAGTGATAATTTGCTATTTGTCGTAAAAGAGCAACTTTACAAAAAGACGGTAATTATTTCATTCTCAACATGTTTACGTCATCACGTACAAAAAAAAATCCGGAAAACTGAAAACTGAAAAATGTTTCAGTAACCTTCCTTGAAACGCGCTTCGCAAATTCAGTTCAAGGTTCACTGCAGTTCACTGAGGTTTACCGCACAAAGCATAAAAACGTACATCGCGGAACTGGAAAGCAAATTTGCCTGCTGTTCTTGTTCACATGCCTAGGTGAATTGTTTCTAAATGGTGCAAAGTGTGAAAGAAAAGCTAGTTTGTTTTTAAATGCGAAGCCGCTATAAAGCGGAGTAACAGCTTCTCGAACTGAGAAAATGTGAACGCAAGCAGGATTGAAAATGTGAATGTTCTGGTGGAGGAGAAAACTCGAGATTTATTACAGAATACTTTATTTTATAAATAAAAATTGTTGGTGAGAATAAACTTTGTTGACGTTCTTCATTACTATAGGCGTTTAGGCGTGCATAAGACTATTTTAAACACTTAGATATTGGAGGCGGGCAGCAACAATCTTTAAAACTGCGCCTATTTTGGTCTATAACTTAACCTTTATATATTATATTATGTTTTTTGTAAATGCAGCAATGAATTTATATAATAATGTGATTGAGAACTAGGCAGCATACAACTTTCTCAAAAGAGAGCGTTAATAATTTTTCTGACGTGATAGAGTGTGAAGGTATTCGAATAGATATTTTTCTGCCAGTGAAAAGTAAATATAAGACCAATGTACGTCTTCAATGTGATGCGGATGTTGGGTGTTCAGATTAGCTTGATAACGATAGTTAGATAAGCCATTATTTGTGTTATGGCACACATCTATCCCACGCATGGGCAAGCACAAACGTCCCGATTCGCAAAGCCACAAAAAAAGAAGAGGCTTCACGCCTGCCGCCACAAGTGTTTTTTTTATTATTTGAATCATTTTATCTCTCTTCAGGCCGTTGCAGCGTTTCTATCTATCTATCTATCTATCTATCTATCTATCTATCTATCTATCTATCTATCTATCTATCTATCTATCTATCTATCTATCTATCTATCTATCTATCTATCTATCTATCTATCTATCTATCTATCTATCTATCTATCTATCTATCTATCAGTGCCTACATCTCTGTGCTCTTGTGATCAGCTCATTAGCTTGGCGTAGACTAAATCTTCTATCGGGTGGTAAGATAAGTTGAGTAATATGATTGCCTGGTGACGACTTGAGTAACAGTAACACGCTCTTGTGTACGCATGCTAGACCTGTCCTCCCGTAATGTTTGGCACATAATTGTGGACAACTCGCTGCGGTTTGCGGATGTACGCCACATGTGATTGCCATCTTATACTACCCCGGAATGGGGACGACAGACATTAGTAACTTTAATGTGTGAGCGTTAAACGAAACTGACCTCGGCAGCGTAGAACCGACGAACTAAAACATAAAACATTTGGCCTTGTATTTGCATGGTACACTCTAGATATAGTCGAAAGACGATAGTCTTGCATCGGGAGAGAGTGAACAACGTTTATTTGATGTTCTGCGCAAGAAAATCGGTAAATGGCAATTTCGAGGTTAGTGTGCGTCGAGCGTGCAGCGCAGGCGAACAAGCGCATCAAGTCACGTCACACGTGAAACATGAGTGCTATCTGGCAGTTATCTTGGAAAATGAAGTGCGCGCGCCCTGCGCGCCCGCCTCGGAGGTGTAAAACGCAAAGCGACGGGTAGGTGCCACCACCATGTCGTCTTAGCAAAGCGTTGGAAACAATTGCCTTTTCGTGCAAGCGTTGCATTGTCAGCGGAACGTGATAAACGCTACGGTCCTGAGAACTACTTACGTATGCCTTTTCTAGTAAGATACACACATACAGAATATTGAAGTGTTGTTATGGTACCTCAGATATGCACAATAATTGCTTTTTAATTGACAATCGCACAAGTATTAACGCTGTATCTTGAGCAATTTTGGTGGGCGCTGGGGATGGGGTCCGCCGTTTGGAGTATCGTTTGGCCACTTTGGTGCCGTTTAGGGTACCGTTAAGGGCGGTCTAACACACAAATATGCAGACAGACAGACAGACAGACCAAAATGTTTGCGTTTAAGGTCCCAAAGAATGACTATCGTCTTTAAAAATCAGCATGCTGCCAGAAAACGAACACAAGCTTTCTGGGAGTCAATTAGGTATTCTACCAGAAATCCGTGTCACGTCTTCAAGCTGCTTTTTAAGACACTATATAAGGTCGCTACAACGAAGAACCTAATTTGGCCTGCAGTGCTGGCTATCTAACTTTATACCAACGCAATAAATATTACTCTTGTAAACTTGTAACACTTACAATATACCAGGCTACCGTAAATTATGGTTGCACTGTTCACTTTTGGCAGTTTATTTATCTTTCATTTTTGTTCCCATGATTCCACAAACTATATTCAAGCGTTGCTCTACCCCATGGGAATACGCCAACGAAAGTTAGTAGTGATACTTGTATCACATTTATTAATCTTCTCAGTTGTCTTCCTTTGATTCCCCAAACTATATTCAAGCGTTGCTCCACTCCATGGAAATACGCCAATGAAAGTTAGATCTGATATTCATATCAGGATAATTTAAAGTACAATTTGTTTCAAAAACACTGACAGCTTCGCTCTATTGTGAGTGCTGACGCCATGTTAGACCAAATGTTGTGCAGTGTAGTCACCAGTAGATGTCAGTGTACTGAACGTTCCAGGTAGAACCGCAAGGTACACACAAACTATTTCAAATAACGTAGATCCACCTCATAACACTTCCCTTAAAGCAAAAAAGTAATGAAATTAAGCTTATGATTCAATATTACGTTTTGTGTAACCAGCACTTCAGACTTAACAGGAAAATTTGAGCATACCGCTTCTGCGCTGATATATTGAACGTTATCGGTGGCTTCGTTACGCAACTATCAACAACCAGTTCTCACATTTGCTGGTTTTATCTAAAGAGAAAGCTTATGTATTGAGCAGAGTTTCGTGTTTTTAGAAGCCTGGGCTGGCGGCCTGAAGACAAAGAACCCATGGGAAATATGACTTATTTCGGCTGCAACAAAATGTGAGAGAGAACACAACATGGTAAAAAACAGAAATGCTCTCAATAGTCGAAAAATATAAGTAAAAGAATAGTTGCCAATGTGAGCTGATGGAAGTCTAAACCAGTATACTCGGCGACAGCTTTTCTTGACATTGGAGCGAAGGCTACGGAGGAGGGGCCTCCGCACATTTGTGTTACTACGCAAGTAGTCCGGCAGCTTGCAGCCGATTTCGGTTCCAGTTTCGGTTTTCGCTTGCTCGCATCGCTAGTGTGTTTAGCAAAACGTATGCATGCAAAATGGGAACGTCAGGGTTAAACTTTGATGAGAGTGCATACTTGCAGCTAGTTACTGTGCTGTTTATATACTGCTACATATAAAATTTTCCGTTGTTCAGAATGTTTTCCCACCATTATTCAGCCTTTATAACAGTGAAGTTTAGGTTCCGTGTTCAGCCCAGTATATACGAGTAAGCGCCACACTTGATCGAATGTTAACGTTTACGGTATTGAGCACTAGTAAAGGCGAAATGGAAGGCTGGTTGCGGCACTATCCAGCCATGGTCATGTCTTGTTTCAGTTTTGCTGTATTCGGTTTACGCCCTCAAAGGCTGTCAGCAATTATCGGCGCAGACTGCGCCTCAGTGTTCGAGAAGCCTCACAATTGTTGTAGATCGCTGTTAAGATTGCGCGCAAGACGCGAACAGTGAAGCTTATTTCAGAGCTTGCGCGGCCACCAGTGATAAGGCTAGAAAGTTCGATGCGTGATGTATAAAAGACGGTGCGTCCCAACGATGAGCAGCTTTTTCACGGCCGATGCTGTGCTCGCCGCTGCAAGAGCAAGCAGCAGACGCCGCCGGTGTGCGGGAAACGCGGTGCCGTCCAAGAAATAAAAAATAAAAAAAACTATGGCGCACGATAACTTCTCTCCCATGAACAGCGTCCAATACTTGTTCTGTCCTTATAACGAAGAAAGTTTTATTTATTCGGGCCAAGTAGCTATTAGAATGAGAAAATAAAATAGGTACTATTTCCTGGCGCGCGCGCATGCAGGCGGTTCGGCTCTATAGCTTCCACAGTGCTGTCAAGAAAAGCTGTCGCCGAGTATAGTGAGTTCCACAAAAGGCATTTTGAGTGTTGTCGCAGTGAAAAAAGAGATCTTTTCAAGTGGCGTTTTTACAGGCAATATTGAATTGTGATGGCCTAAACACTAAGCAGTATATCTAAAAAAACAGAATAAGAAAATATTAGGCTAGCGGAATATTAATTGGTGGTGATTCAGAAGATGAAGCAAACAATAGGCTATCCCTGTTTGCATACGTGCATTGAGACATATCTAAGCAAGAAACCAAACAGTAAAGTACCCTAACAGGGCCTATGTAAAATACCTGACCTGCGCTCATGACACTCATTGGTAGCTGCCGGCTGGTGCAAAACTTCATTGGTAGAGTGCTAATAATATGAATGTCAACTTTTATTGGGTCCCATTTTATAAGCACATTTCATGTCGTTTTCGTTTAAATGTCAGCCTTCTATTTTCGAATTCAATTGACAATTTATGTACTCCGTTAGTTTTATATTATTCACGTTGGCTCTACTTTATAGCGGCGATATTTTTGTGGGTTTACAAGCTAAAGTGAGCCATACGGGCGGATGCATAACTTGCTGACCCGGTATAAATAGTCGTCCTGCTCCGATTACTTTCGCTCCAATGATTCCACTTGGTTTATGTACTACAGCTACAAAAGAGCCGCCTTACGCCTATTTTCTCCCACCTCATTCCCCCAGAAAATGAGTTCATAGCGCTGAAAAGCGACTGTTTGCGCAAAATTCGAATTACTACAAATAAAATACATCACAATAAATGAAAGTCTTGGCATTCCACCGCTCCGGTTAATAAAATGGACAATGAAATTTCGAGAACAACAAATGGCCTAAAGCTTGTTTTATTGCACTCACCGTAACTCTCCAGCCCGCCAAGCGAACACGCCATTTCCATACTCATATAAAAGTGCTCTGCTTCCTCAGTGGGTAAAATTTTAACCCGTGTATTTTTATGGTGCAGGCGTAATAACAATTTATTATGCTTTATTGCTCGTCTTAACGGTTAACACACCCAAGATTGCATTTACAGAAATACATAATAAAATGGAAACGAAAGCGATTTTTTATGGCTCAAATGTTGAAACAGGTTACGTGAAGCTCGCAGGCGGAGTCTTCACTGGAAAAGTTGCCGTCTTGAACAGTAATGAATTCCTCCTTAAGTCATAACTGCAGTTACACTGTTGTAAAATACTACAAATTATGTTCCTTATACCTCTTTTGGCTTGAGTGTACGTTGGTTTCTGTGGGTTGCCTAACAATAAATCTAGCACTGCCATGGACGTGTTTCTGAACTGAATTCGAAAACATACTCCGCGTTCGCAAAAAAGTACGTAAGAAAGTCACCAAAATGCGTTAACTTCAACAGCCCTATTTTTAGGGGACAAAAACAATATATGCAAAAATACGTCCCTGTCTGCTAGCATTGAATATGTTTTTGAAAGAAATAAGCCCCAGATCTACTCCCGTTGTTCGTTAACTAGAACATGTTCCCTGTTTGAAACCCTGTCATTCTTGTTTCTCTTTTTAACATTCGCAACTTTCAAGTATGAAAGTAATATTTGTAGTGTACAGTGCGCTTAAGGTCTTGTAAAATACGCCATAGAAACACAAAAGATCGATATCAGCACATCGGTAATGCTCAGATCAGAATTTTTTATTTTGATTTCAGTAAAAAAAGAGACACAATACTAATATAGAGATCACTTGAGCACAGCTTTCGAGCTGATAATAAAGTATACTGAGAGAGCCGATTTATGCACCACCACCTACACTCAGCAGTGCGTCATACAATATGTAGAAGTTGCCTTAATTCGGAACATTACGGTGTGTCTACCACACCAATGGTCACTCGGCTCACGTTGATAATCGTAAGGGAGTCATTCGTTCTATGGGACCGAGAATGAGCAACCACATGGAGTTTTGACGCGAATCAAAATAAATGGTACATTCGTCCTCACAACACGTGGAGAAAAAACGGCCTCGAATGCATATACAAGAACAAAAGTAGCAAAGTCAGCCTGGTATGAAAAGAATATTCTGATTACCAAAACTTTACGAGAGCGGCTCTCTGTGTGTTCAAATGAGGCGCGAGGTAGATGGATTCATACACGTAGTTTTGTAGTATGCAGTTGCGTAACCACTCCTTCTTCTTTTTGTTTTGCTTCCCTGAAGCGTTGACTGCTTTTTTTGGACACAGTTGTACACGTGTGAATGCGCACGTGTGTGAATGTGCTAAACTCTCCTTCATGAATGAAGCCATCTGTCCACGCTGTTGTGAAGGATAACTTATGGCTGAGAATTCAGCATCACTCACTATTAATTTTTTCAGGACACTCAATTCATTGTTTCTGAGAGAGAGAAAGAACTTAATACTTAAAGAGAAATAGTTTATCTAGTGCGTACAATTTGCTTAAGAGCTATTTGGATAGAGAGGGGGGGGGAGAGTGAGATGAACTGGAAACACATGGAGAGACAGCGAAAAATATCATATGAAATAAGCATTTCACGTTTAATGAAAAACATGACAAAAACGAACTGATTTTTTTTCTGCTTGGCTGAGTGGGGCGTTGATAGAGTCGCCCAGTGTGTGCATCAAAAGCGCAACAAAAGTTTCTCGAGCTGACTGATACTACTTTCATGTGTAATTATAAGTTTGATTGCACACCTTTGATTGCGTAGGGCTAAAGCCATTCAAATTACAGTCTTTTGTGTTATCCACAAAGTGAGTGCTTATAGGCGTAAACATTCCGTGTTGAATCACGAATTCATGCAGTTCAGCCTGTTCCCTCCAATCACGAAGCAACTTTCCCAGAACAGAAGTTTTCCCCAACTGCTGAGAGGCGAGAACACCAATATATTTCATTTCCACCTTCGCCTTATGAGTTTCTTGGCAAAGGCTGATTTTCACCTTGGCTTTCTTTTTTATAGACACGCAAATAAACGCGTGTAATAAAATGTATTCTTTCTGCAAAATATTGCTGGTAACAAATTGGTGATGAAAAAATGTTTTTCTGAGCTTTTATATTATTTATGACGTTTTATCTCACATTGACAGGAGTCTCTCTCGTATAAGTGTAGTTAATGAAGAACTGCACTGGTAAAAATATAAATGCGGCATATTCATCGTTGTCGTCATAATCACAACAACCAAACTCACAAATGACTGAGAAATGATAGCGTAAAGTTTGACCAATCAAATTCACAAATGACTGAGAAATGATGGCGTCCAGTTTGATTATTCTTTTTTTACTTTAAACGCAATCGTTATCCTTTTTGTCGCATACTTCAAGGACACCGTTACTAGGAGGCTATTTTCAATAGGAGGAATTCCAGAGCGGCACTTTGTAATGCGTCAGCCTCTTTTTACATGACTCTCGGGCGTTGTCGAGAGGAAGCTTAACACGATTGTTTTTTTTTTTCAGCGGAGTCAGAGGACCTGGACGCCGGCTCCCATCGAATCAATATTTTGTCTGTGGTATATTCCTTTACGTTGCTCATATAGGCAGCCGGCACGAGCGAGTGCCGCTACTGAGAATGTCGCCTGCCACGCTTCAAAAAGGTCAGCGTAATTCCTGTTTACGCGGGGCGACCTAGGTTGGGATATTATTTTTACTTCTTCAGCCTTTTCATAAGAGCGGCATGACGCTTCCTTATTCTGCTGTTTTCGGGATTTTCTCCTGCACGAATCTCACCCACTACGTTGTAAACACAAATTAACAAGATTACACACCGGAACTCCGTGAAACTCCAGAGTATGGCGTCGACTTGTTGCCTATAAATTGAGGCGTTGCGGTGTGTGTGCTGCACGCTTGTCACACCTAATTTGGGTTTTTTCAAGCTGTAGAAGTAAAGCTCGGTAAAAGCGTTGTGCGTTGTGATGTCGCATCATATTTCGTGTGTTTCAGTAGCAATGTGTTCACATAACAAATAATGCACAATGCATAACACAGATGAACTTATTCGCTCTTTTAAGCTTGCTTGGGGCCAGGGGTAACTTTTCAAAACTGTTTGTTTGTTTCACGAAGCATACACATAGTGACATTGAATATTGCAATGCTTGTTATGTTTAGAATACTCTTTTTTGTGCATAAGTTCTTCTCACTCGAGACAAGAATCACACAAACACGTGATGTGTATACTGCACTGCCAAAGTGAGAACACCTTGTTTTTTTAGTTCAATATTTTTTGGTCAATAACTCAGAAATATTAAGTCAAGCCTATTTGCAGGACGGAAGGGTTGCCGGGTACGGACGTTGCGCCAAATTCCCGATTTTACGATCCTGTTAGGGACAAAATTTTTTTATTCGTATCATGGCTACTCTGACAGCCTTAAACTTCTATTTTGGCGCATTAGGTTGTGTTCTTTTGTATTTTGCAGAGAAATACTCGCAAGCTTAACAACTAGCCTTCGTTTTCTGAAGTGCTGGCCGATGAATTCGTATGTCTTGCTGCCCGTCAACACCGTGGTATACACCCATCGAGACACCTCAACACAAGCCAGGCGCGCCTCAAAGACAGAGCCACTCAGTTCTTGTTCTTCATTCCCTAAACTTCAAACCTAGAGTGGGAGATTGCCGAGGAATCGAATGATTTCATGAATTTGTATAAATATAGAAACCAAGAATTAATACCGTCAAAATTAGGATAAAGTGATAAAGTTTGATTTCGCCTTTTCGCTAGCAGGTTTGCTCGAGCACTACGAGAATTTCCTAATCACGAGTATTCGCGATGTAGGGAACTATGCGAACGACGACGAAGCGGCACGAAACGGCAAGCCATAGCGTTGGTGCACATGCGCGACCCGAGCTTGAGTTTGTTTTGTATTTTTGGCCTGTTCGCGTTCCTCGCTCTTCTGGCGTTCCTTGGCCTTCCAGTAGGTCTTTACGTAAATAAACTGCGTGACATCTGGTGGAGGTGTGTGGACTCCCGTACAAACCTGGAACTTCGCTCCCGTAAGCTTCTCCCTCTACGTGACACGAACATGGCCACCGAGATGCCTCTCCAGGTGGGACCTTCGACCGTCCATGTCACTTGCGGCGCCGTGTATCCTCAGCGAGACCCTCGAATCTTCACGGGCTACACTGAGTCGGACGTCGAAGATTGGTTGGCGAGACATGACAATGTCGGCGCAAGTAACAAGTGGGATGACTCAAGTAAGCTTGGCTACGTCACATTCTACCTTGCGGACACCGCGCAACTGTGGTTTATTAACCACGCAGCTGACATTACTACGTGGTCTGCATTCAAGACTGCTATTACGGACGTCTTTGGACGACCTGCGGCACGCAAACTTCAAGCCGAGCACCGTTTACGTCACCGTGCGCAGCAACCAGGCGAGACCTACACGGGCTACATTGAAGATGTGTTGCATCTATGCAACCGCATCAACTCTACCATGCCTGAGGAAAAAAAATCAGGTACATATTAAAATGCATTGACGACGGAGCCTTTCAGAGGTTGCGATAGTTATAGCGCGAGAACAAAACGACGACACAGAGACAAGAAGGACACGAAAGACACGAGCGCTCGTGTCTTTCGTGTCCTTCTTGTCTCTGTGTCGTCGTTTTGTTCTCGCGCTATAACTATCGTAATGCCATACCAACTAGCCCAAGCTGCCACACTTCAGAGGTTGCTCACGAGAAATCCCCGCACAATTGCTCTCCTCGTTTTCCTCTGTCAAAGCTTCGATGAATTGCGTAGGCAGCGCGCAATTGCTCGTCAAGCCCTCATGACGCCAGACACGCTCGCAAGCTTGCACCTAGCTGCCAATCCTACCGATCAGCAGCCGTTGCTTTCGACAATCAAGGACTTCGTCCACGAAGAGGTAGCGCGCCAGCTGTCACTGCAGCCACTGACACATGAGCCCACGCAAGCTTTGGCACCAGACCTCCCACACGTCATTCGGACCCAAGTCGCTGAGGCCCTTCCGCTGATGCATCAGCAACCACCAGTCACTACGCCTCTCACGTACGCCGCCGTCGCTGCTCGGCCGACGCAACAGCTTATGCCATATGCTCAACCTGCCACGCCACCCTATGTCGTGCCTACCACCCCAATTGCTGCGCCATATCCCTACGTGAGATCGTCAGCTCCATTTTACCGTCGCTCAGACGCTTGGCGGACGCCGGATAATAGGTCCATCTGTTTCTCCTGCGGTATCGCTGGACACGTCGCCCGCCACTGTCGCCGAGATCCCCCTCCAGTCGACACCGTGGGCCGGCCAATGGCGTCGTCGTCTAGGACGCCATCAAGGTACACCACTGACGGTCCTCGACCCTACGCAAACCATCGGTCACCATCGCCCCGACGACGCTCCCTGTCACCTATGCGTCGCCGACCTGCTACGGAAGAGGGAAACTGATCGCTGCAGCTCCGGAGGCATCAGCTGCATACAATTCGAACTGCTTAAGGCCTCCATCGTTCTCGCCGCAAAACGTTATTGACGTCAATGTTGAGGGGACCGCTGCACAAGCGCTTATCGACACAGAGGCCGCCGTTTCCATAATCTGAGACCTTATGCCGCAAGTTGGAAAAGGTGACGACGCCTCTTTCGGGCCTGATGCTCCACACGGCCAACTCGCAGTGCATAGAACCTACAGCCTTGTGCACTCTACGTGTCATTATCGAAGGTGAACTTTATGCCATTGAATTTTTTGTGCTGGCATCCAGCTCCCACGAAGTCATTCTTGGATGGGACTTTCTTTTGCGTCATCGGGCCATCATAGATTGCTCACGTGCAGAAGTTGCCCTTACACTGCTGCCAACCTCTTGTTCGGTGAATTCTCTTTCTGAACCTTACAAACTGGTCGTTGTTGCGGACACGGAAATAGCACCGAGAACATCCACCCTTGTAGCCCTGACCTGTACGGCCGCTCCTGCCGGAACTGTTTTGTTCACTCCGTCTGACGTATTTACCCGCCGCCGTAGCCTACACCTGCCCTTTGCCGTACTCACCGTGGAATCTGGTGCTACCGCCATGCTTGTCGCGAACTCCCTATTGTCGCCAGTTACCTTACTTCGTGGAGAATGTTTGGGTAACATACAAGACGTTGACCTCTTGCGCCCTCCAGAGTTCGCCGAACACGCACCTCACCTCCAGCTCAATGCTATGACGCCACCTGTGGCCACATTGCCCGCGCCAAATTCATTCCAGCCCTCTGTTGCCGCTGAGCTATCGCCGACACAAAGAAGGGAACTCTTGTCCCTTCTTCGAGAGTTCCGTTCTGCCTTCGATTGCGCTCAACCATCTTTGGGTCGCACAGCGAACATCACGCACCACATTGACACCGGTACTCATGCTCCCTTACGCCAACGACCATATCGAGTTTCAGCGGAAGAGCGCCGTATTATCAACGAACAAGTCGACGATATGCTCAAGCGTGGTGTCATCCAGCCATCGCAGAGCCCTTGGTCGTCCCCTGTTGTACTTGAGCGCAAAAAGGACGGGTCTGTCTGATTCTGTGTCGACTACCGGCGGCTCAATAAGATAACTCGGAAGGATGTGTACCCGTTGCCACGCACCGACGATGCTCTCGATTGCTTGCAAGGAGCAGAATATTTCTCCTCTTTAGATTTACCCTCAGGATATTGGCAAATTTCAATTGCTGATCCTGACCGATTGAAGACTGCATTTGTAACACCTTATGGGCTGTATGAGTTTAACGTCATGCCGTTTAGACTCTTCTGCAATGCCCCAGCTACCTTCGAACGGATGATGGACACCATCCTTCGCAGCTGCAAGTGGAACACGTGCCTTTGCTACCTAGAGGAGATCGTCGTTTTTTCTCGCGACTTTTCGACTCACCTTGTTCGTCTTCGTGCTATTCTCACGTGTCTCACCTCTGCTGGCCTTCAACTTGAATCAAGAAGTGCCATTTTGCCGCACGTCACCTCACTATACTGGGTCACGTCGTCTGCAAAGAGGGTGTTCTCTCGGATCCGGCAAAACTCCGCGCCGTGGCCGACTATCCGAAGCCCGATTCCATCTAGACGCTTCGAAGTTTTATCGGCCTGTGCTCATACTTTCGTCGATTTGTCGCAACTTCTCTTCCATCATCGCGCCTCTTACCAACCTGTTGACAACTTTAAAGGCATGTCTGCTTGTTCAAAAGAGTGCGATGAATCCTTCACCGCGCTTCGGCGGTTATTATTGTCTCCTCCAATACTACGTCATTTTGACCCCGATGCGCCTACAGAGGTCCACACCGACGCCAGTGGTGTCGGTCTTGGTGCTGTATTAGCTCAACAAAAACCAGGGTACCAAGAATACGTCGTCACTTACGCGAGTCGAACCCTCAAGAATGCTGAGTGTAATCATTCCGTCACGGAGAAAGAGTGCCTCGCAATTGTTTGGGCTTTGACGAAGTTCCGGCCATACCTTTATGGCCGCCCTTTCGAAGTCATCACGGACCACCACGCTCTATGCTGGCTATCATTGCTCAAAGACCCGTCGGGGCGCCTTGATTGTTGGGCGCTTCGCCTACAGGAATACGACATTCGTGTTGTATACCGATCCGGCCGCAAGCACTCCGACGCTGATGCGCTATCCCGCTCGCCGCTGCCGGCCGACCCAACCTCCTCGTCACCTTCTTCAGCTGTCATAACACCAATCGACTTCACAGACATGGCATCGGAACAACGCAAAGATGTATGAATTTCCCAACTCCTCGCCTTTCTGACTCATCCACTAGATAATTTAGTCTCGAGAACTATCCGCCGTCAAGCCACACATTTCGCTATTCTAGACGATTTACTCTATCGGCGGAATTACACGTCTGATGGTCGGAGGTGGCTGTTAGTGATACCCAACCACATGCGCTCGGAAATCTGTATTGCTTTCCACAACGACCCGCAAAGCGCTCACGCTGGCGCTCTCAAAGCGTACAACCATCTACGTCAGCGGTACTACTGGCGCGGCATGTACACATTTGTTCGCAAGTACGTACGTGCTTGTACTGCATGCCAGCAACGTAAAGTCCCACCTCAACGCCCTGCCGGTACACTTCAACCTCTGCCTTGTCCAGCGCGTCCGTTTAACCGCGTCGGTATCGACTTATACGGACCACTTCCCACGTCGTCTTCTGGAAATAGGTGGATAATTGTCGGCGTGGACCACCTCACGCGTTACGCGGAGACGGCAGCACTACCCGCAGAAACCGCGAGGGAAGTTGCATTTTTCATCTTGCGCAACATTGTTCTTCGCCATGGTGCTCCCCGCGAACTTTTGAGCGACCGGGGCGTGTTTTCTTGTCTGACGCCATTCAAGCGTTGCTCGCTCAGTGCAACATGGTTTATCGCATGACGACAGCATATCACTCGCTGACAAACGGCCTCACAGAACGATTTAATCGCACTCTCGGTGATATGTTGACGATGTACACAGCTTCAGACCAGACCAATTGGGACACTGTCCTTCCATTCGTCACGTATGCGTATAACACCGCTACGCACGCGACAACAGAGTTCTCCCCTTTCTTTCTGTTGTACCGACGTGAACCATCGTGCACGCTGGACACTATCCTCCCATACACGCCCGACTCCTCTGAGTACACTGCAATTTCTGATGTTGCTAAGTACGCAGAAGATTGCAGACATTTGACCCGTTCACTGACAACCGAGGACCAAGGCCACCAGTAGCTACGGCATGACACCGACCGACATCTCTCTACTTTCACGACTGGTGCTCTCGTTTGGCTCTGGATTCCACCGAGCACTCGTGGCCTTTCGTCGAAATTACTGGCATGATACCACGGGCCCTACCGCATTCTCGCCCGTACGTCACCAGTCAATTACGAGATTGAGCCTTTGACAAAGTCTCATGACTTAAGCCGTCGTGGCCGAGAAATCGTGCATGTGAGTCGCCTGAAGCCGTATTACGACCCCGCTATTGTGACTACGCCTTAAGTCGCCAGGTTGTCTACGCTATTCACCGGGGGCCAATGTAGGGAACTATGCGAACGACGACGAAGCAGCATGAAACGGCAAGCCACAGCGTTGTTGCACACGCGCGACCCGAGCTTGAGTTTGTTTTGTATTTTTGGCCTGTTGGCGTTCCTCGCTCTTCTGGCGTTCCTCTCCTTCCAGTAGGTATGTACGTAAATAAACTGCGTGACAGTGAGTATACTTGCCAAAAAATATCCGCAACAAAACGAAAGTGGACTGGCAAAACAGGGACTACTAAACACCGCATACCGCGACTTGCTTAGAAGACGATAAAGCTTTACGTATTGACTCATTCACTGAAATGTTCTAATCTTATTCTGTCTCTCGCGAATCCTCCAACTCGTCCACATAGTTAATACGAAAAGCACTCGGAATTTAAGTTTTTTATTTATTTACAGCTTGCCTAATGCTTGAAGAATACGCAAGAGTGGAAAAGAGTTTTGCTTTTACTTCTATTTTTCTGCTTATTCAAAATAATAATCATTGCTGAAATATAAAATATAATGCTTGAATAAATCTCTAATAGTTTAAGTGGAACACTAGCGATAGGGTTCTAGAGCTTGGCTACTTTGATTACTTTTGGCCTAATGACTGACTCCTTTTGAAATCGATATCCGACGGCAATACTGCTGAACGACTACCTCAAATTGTAGAACGATCTGCCAGAGTGAATGTTCACGTGTAGGGACTAGCATTTTTAACAGTAGCAGAAATAAATGACACTATAATTTTATGACCAGTGACGAATTATTTTGCTGAATCTGTGTTCATAAGAATTATTTCTTTTTGGGCATGGAGCGTGCGCACTTGTTAAACCGATAATACCCGGCTTCACAGTATGGTGGCTAAGAACATGCTTCGAAAATTAGAAGTGTAAAAGTACATTGAAAGGCATCAGTACTCGAGCTAGTACGCTGCCGCAATGTTATGATTAGTATACCACACAATAATCGCATGCTTCTGAGTCACTGTGGCAACTTTTGAAAGAAGCCTAGAAAGTATTTATTGCTTTCTTTCTTCAATTGATCAAATAAAGAGCCATATTTGAGTTTCTAAATGATATTAGTCATTTTCATATGCGTTCAAAATATTTTAGTTATTCCTGCTTTTCCATTATTGACATAGTTACACTGATGAACACGCACAGGTCTACGGCAACGTAAAGTGAAGAGCCGATGTCGACACTCAAAAATTATTAAACAAGGTTAGGAATATATACTGCTACTTAATATTTATTATAGCATGGTAAATATTCTATAAAATTTAGAATATTTAACTCGCAGTCCAGAACCAAATTGTTTGATCAGACCGGGTCAACATATGTTATGCTTGCTAGCTGGCAATGTTTAAAGGGTGAAAATGAACGACACATAAATAGTTATGAGAAAAGCTGCAGAATAGATGGCTACGCCAGTGAGAGTGCATATAGTTTTTACCGTGTACCTTGACGGGCTTTCAAGGACATGAAAGAAAAGAAAATGCTAGGTAACATCACAGCCTAATACCCTATATCGAAGGGCGCGGAGCAAGCTACTCGTATCTCTTTCGATATGCGATCCGGGTGTAGGGCTCCTGACTCGGCTACCATTAAGAAGGAAAACCAATGACCACGCTTCTTACGACGAACGCATCTGAGCATATGGCAAAGCCGAATGACGCTGTTAAAGGCCATAGGCGTTATCCAGATGGGATACTCATCACCAAAAGAGTACTTGGTGATCATTATTCAAACATTCATAAGACAAACAAGTTCGCTGAGGAAGGCGGATTTACGTCAAGGCTATAGCATTCGTCACCTGTCTCTTTATGTTAGTTTGTTGTTTTTCGTAATTTTTTACAATTACTTTCTTTGTATTTCTGTGTCCCCACATCTGTTGTATTTCTGTTATTTGGCTGGATTATGGGACAAGCACACCTAACACGGCAGCTGCTGTGTGTCCTGTCTTCGTCAGTTGCTCTTTTTTTGCCTGCTACAATCAGCAGAAGCGGGTGTTTTGGGACTTACAAAGCGTGCCTTCACCAGAATTATAATCAAGAATGCTGTGTGGTATAACCACCCATGACATTCCAAGACGCATAGGTATATATAAAGTGTGCCGACTTTGCGACAGCGTTGTGGATGTAATGTTGGCGTAGCCACAAGATGTGTTCATCTGTTAGGGTGGTAAATGAAAAAAAATAGCCTAGCCACGACGAATTGGTACACGAGTGAAAAGCTGCCCTTTTTCAAATCGGTATATTTTATGGATAAACACTATCCATTTGCTTGATTCAAAAGGGGATCACTTCTTAGTATAGGAAGGTAGTAAAATACAAGTAAGTAAAATTTGTTACCAGGCCAATAGCAGAAGAGCACTAACTCAAATTTTTAGTCTATCACTAATTAGTTAGGCACCACGTTTACGCCTTAGTAACTGTACTAACTACAATTAACCACCTACACGTTCACTTCACATTTGTGCACACATCTGTGTTCAATGTCGTTATAGGTACAGTCTATTGTAAAAAACCGTACAAGAGAAAAGCTTTCAAAATATAAATAGGCATCGTCCACGTTCCCTCATCAAGGGGTGCTAATTACTTGAAAAAATTAGCAGGATATATGTACACCACCACAATGTAGACACCTGCATAAATTCACGACAAACGAATACACACACAAAGGCGCGCACAGGCATTGGCTTGTATGTACCCTCTGTCAGCTCTAGCAGAAGCTTGAAGGTTATTTGTGATCCTACTTTCAAGAGTACGCCGTGTACCGGTTATGTATTTTGGAAGTATAGTTGATGATTTTTATACATTAACTTGTGAACTTCTTACCGCACGTACAGCCGTCAGTACATTTACCTCCAATTCTTCGACGCCTGGCCTCGTTAGCTGGGACTGAGGTCAGTGCCACTAAGCGTTGAAAGTGTTGAAACTGGAAGGTTAGCTGCAGTTAACAATAGAGAGAGCGCTCGTAGGTTTCACTGGGAAACTTCTGCACCCAGGAAATTTCTGCACCTGACCGGGGGTCAAATGCACTAACTTAGCGTCCCATTTTTGCCACATTTCACTTATGGCTACGTTATCGCACACTCAAACGGCATTCGTTGTCGTATACTTATCTCGACAATGAACTATTGCGTGCGACAGCCTATGCACCTTTCCAGATTGCATTTTCAGCTGCTGCTCTAAACAAATCACATGCATAAAATCAAAGCAAACGCACGTTTGTGGCGTTTGTAAAAGTTGCACAATAATGAAGTTGAAATGCACTGGCGTTGTTTTTGTTGCGACTAATTAGTTTTCTGACAGCGTGAGTTGAACTGTTTTCGCAATTTTCTGTTCGGTTTACGCATCCTGCCTTGTTTACGCTGCACGGAAGATGTGGTCTCGGAGCGCAACATTTGTTTGTATAATGTTATCTGCGGTTCAACATCCCAGAGCCAATTTCTCGCTATGAAGGGTGCCGTAGTTCAGGGCTCCAGAAAACGTTTACCAACTGTGGTTCTTAACTGTACATCTAAATGTAAGTACACAGACATATCACTTCATTTGGGCGTGTTGCAAGCAAGGAATGTGTGTGGATACGATACAAAAAACCAAACCCACATCTTCCGTGCAGCATGAACAGAAGATGCAGGCATAATCTGACTTGCGAGAACAGTTCAATTCATGCTGCCTGCAAATATTGAATGAAAGCATAAGCAACGCCACCACATTTCAGATTTATTTATAATACAACTTTTGCAAACACAACAAACGTGCGTTTGCTGTGCTTTTATGCATGCGATTTGTTTTGAGCAGCAGCAGAAAATTCAATCTGGAAAGCGCCATAAGCTGTCGCACGCAATGGTTTATTGTCGAGATAAGTATACGACAACGAATGCCATTGGCGTGCGCAATAACGTAGCCACGAGTGAAACGTGGCAAAAACGGAGTGCCAAGTAAGTGCATTTTACCCACCAACCAGGTAGACTGGAAACAGAAATTCACTAGTGAAAGCGACGCACGCTTTATCTAGCATTAACTGCAGGAAATATATCATTTTAAACGTGTGGTGGCGCTGACCTCAGTCCAAGTGAGCCAAGGCCATGCGTCGGAGCGTTCGAGTTGGAGATGCTGACTGCGTTATGTGTGCCATCACGTAACCTAAAAGCGTTTACCCTGCGTAAAGCGAAAATTGAAGCTTCTCTAAATTTTGCGTTTCTCACAATTACTGCATAATACAATGCTGTATCTACGAAGCATCTGGCAAGAGAGGTGGCCGAGTAGTCACCTATATTCGGTTACAGACTAAGAATGAATGAAAGCTCAGCCCACAGCAGTCATCGACTCACCCAGACAGGATTTTCATATACACCCCACTAAGTGTTATGGCTTATTTACGCGGCGTCAGGAACTTTCGCGTAGTTGAGGCACAAGACTTGGCCGTACAGGGGCATGTTCATTTGGATAGTTCTAGGTTGAAAGATTTTACTTTGCAAATTTCATTGAAAATTCCGACTTCACTGCTCACCAAAAGATAAAATTTTAACAACAAACGAGTAACTATTAATGATTATTATGCATTGTATCAGCATTATCAGTGAAAAAGTGCTTAGGTTAGGAGCGTATATTGCCAATCGTTGCTTTGTTGCAGAGATGAATGACAGGCGCGCTGTAATGTACTTGGGGCGAAGTGGTTATTTATCCTGAGGTTCTAACCGGCTATAGTTACACGCGTTGAAAATGCTGGTTGTGAACGTCAAAATTCATAGGTGCTGGCTAGTACAGAGATGCTGAGAACGTTGTAAATTATGCCTAACACAACTAAATACTCTGAACTTATTTTTTTAAGAGTTTACTGCTTACAGAAAGAATGCACTTGCGGAATAGATTCGAGTAATCGTACGTTGCTCTGTTTGAATCTGGCACACTCTAGGCTTTTAAATTTGAAAATTCAGGCATCGTGTAAACCAATTTACTCTGTACAAGAACAAAAATATGTTAAGTACTTGTGAGTTTCGCGTACGCAATAAACGGTTTTAAAATTACAAAGCATGTTGTAGTGATAATTACAAATTAGTTTTCAGGGCTTGCGGTTATTGCATGATCAATAATTCAGAGTTCACCGGTGTTTCAGATAATTGAATTCCATCTAAAAGCAGCTGCATTGGCTAGAAAGTGAGTTCTTAGCTACCTAACGCGGCCGTAAAATATCGCTTCTGTTTTCTATGATAGCAGATCGCCAAAAAAAGGACAACAAATGATTTATTTCCTTATTTTGTGTGGTGCTTCCTTGTGTAACTCATAAATAGGCATACCAAGATTATGGTATCTTATTCTGTCAATGCGAACATCACATTGATATTTTTTGACGTTCATATTTACCCTACTACCAGTCGAAGTGACGACACACGCAAACAAAGCATGCTGTGACACCGTTTACAAGTTGATAGGAGGCTTGTTACGAATACAAATGATTTCTTGCATGTATCTCACTACAGTGTGAATTAAGCTAATGTGTTGATAACCGTAGTTCTTACCATTACGAAATCGGACACACTGACACGCAGGTGTTGCAAATTCACAGGAATATTACGGGTCATGACCCTAATGGCCGCGTTTAGCGTTACTCGGAAATGCCATGAGCGCTTATTAGGAGCAGTAACGTTGAGCCAGGTGGCGATAATGGCCGGACCAGCAAATGTGCACCGGCTGCGCTTGACTATCACTACAGGTATTGTTCTTCGAGCACATGTAAGATGATGCAAAATAAAGAAATGTTTGCGGTATGCCATAGGAATTCATAATGGAACTCTCGCTGAAGTTTTGACAGTTTGCAACAGCACGGGAAAATGGCATCATCCAGTCACACGTTCTTTTCAACAAAGGACATAATTTCCGTTCATACGTTGAGCTATTCTTCTTTAACAATTAGGATCTAAATTAGGTCTCACCTATTTGTAGTTTTGGGTCTTTCGTTTACCTTCTGTATACATGTGCATTCAGTTTTTACCCAATTTTTTAGCAACGTCTCTTTTTAACAAATACGGATATGCATTTACTATTTACTAATCTCGGACAATCACTTGACACACGTAAACCAAGATATATATTCCCAACGTAAATGAATCGCCACCTACATTGGAATGCAGGTGCCATTTAAATATTTTGCGACAAAAATGTTTCCTTGTCACACACGTTCTCTGGGTGACGAATCGGCGCACCATTCTCAATGAACCGTTTACAACGTTCTGAATAGGCGCTAGAATGCATGTTGCGAAACTTCCTTGGTGTATTCACAACTTCAAATATTCGTTACTCTACATATTTTCTCCATCCTGGATAGCGCAGGCAACCAAAAGCCTGATTCACAGTTTTCTGCACAGCACTGTGGCAATTTGACATGAGTAGCCCCTTACGTAGCGCTTCTCAATCATGGCGTCAGTAAACTTATTTATAGGATATGTTTATTGTTCATACAAGGTGCAGCCTCTATTCATGCAGAGAGTATTCCGCCACCTGGACGCCATGAAAATGTGGTGGTGGGGACATGGAGTGCTATAGGTTTCACTCAGTATAGTCTGCCTATCGCAGTTGCTGTTCTGATTGCGCTTGCACTGTATGCCAACGTGCAAAAAAAAAAGGTCACAGTTTTGCCAAAAAGACAAAACAATGAATGCGATAGTAACAAACTGAAAGTCACGCGCAAAATGACAAGCATTTCGAAACGTGCTGCATGTTTTTCACGCACAAAAACGCACGAAACGTACTCACAGGTACAGATTAATGCGAACAGGGGTCTCAGTTGTTACTTTGCTGTGTCTGGAAAGCACGCCCTTCTCGGAAACAGAGGCTGTACAACGATTGCAGTGACCTTTGTGCACCCGGTAACTACAACAGAATAGTTCCGACGAATCTCAAAGCCCAGCCAAGGCGTACGATTCTTCCTACTGCAAAATAAGGGCGTGGGGTCGAGCGTACACCCCCTTACTCTCTACGTGGGCCAAAGTACGCGTGAGGAATGAGAGCTGCCACGTGCTCATTGCACCTTCTTGCTAATAATGCTCAAAGCACGATAGTCCCACCTCCACGTGCCCCCGAAATGCCCACCAACAGCCGTAAGTGGTAAATATGAATAGCTTGTCGTTTGAACGCTTAAAGTGGTACTTCTCGGTGGCTCAATGGTTAACGCCTCGCATTTACGACGCGGAGGTCTCACATTCGGTTCCGTGCACCAAAGTCTTTTTTCTGAGATTTGTTTTCTTCTTGCGTTTTTATATGGCGGTTTCACGAGAGATCGAGCTAATTTTGACACGAGCTCCACGTCAACATTTGCGAAGGAAGGCAAATGTCCACCGTATGTAGCATGATCTGTCGCAATGATCGCGATACACGTCGCACTTCTTGCAGTCGACATGGGCCGAAAGGTTGATATTTTAGATTTCACTGAGTATTTTATATTTCGTGCACCTCTCACCAGGTAGCCCGAAAGTCAACTTTGTTTTCAGATTAACGGCATAACTTACGAGAAAAAATATCAAACTTCACCAACACGCAGGCACGAATTTTGTCACCTGTCATTTTCGAAAATTGCAGATGCTATAAAGAGACAACAACTTTTGTTTCAAGGAAGATATTTTTTGCCTGAAATGCATGTCTAATGAAGAATGAATTCATACGGTTTCAAGTTTGTATACCTTAAGAACATAGCTTTTAAAAATGTCTAATTTTGTGACAGTTTCAAATAAGTTACGTATTCTCCATTTTTTTCTCCGAAAGTAATACAAGCAGCGTTTTCAAACTTGACAGGTTTTAAGAATATAGTGTGTTGATCAGGTAAATAAATATTGCTGCCGTAGGGCAAGTGTAAATTTTTATACATTGCCTCAAAGTTCTCATAATGGCAAAATTGTACTCCACTGAAATGTGAATAATGAAAAAACCCCGTCTTCAATTTTTCTTAAAATCTCTTAAACAGACAACCGAAGGCCATCATACAGTAATATAGAAAACATGTTGCATTATTTTGTTTTTAGCGACAATATTTGTGGTACAAATCAGCGCTTTTCGAGAATGCGCTGATAAGTTGAGAAATCTAGAAATTGGAACGGAAAAGCGACAATGAGCTTCAAACGCAAGTAAACGTGACCGCATTTGGTGAAGAAAGGCTGTTTTAGCACTGTGACAAATATGTACCCATTAAGGTGCATCTATGCTCCTGATAACACAGCTCTAATGGAGAAAATCTTCGACACTGTAACTCAGTTGCAAAACATCTGTCTATATTTGCAGATAAACTCAAACATGAAAATGTTCCAACGCAAGTGTTGGGTCTCGCTAGAAAAAGCATATGCGCTTGAAGTACCCTCATAATTTGGTGGTGACTGCGTGAAACAAGAGATGCGCTCAAAATGGCTGCATCTTTTGCAGATCACATTTAGCAGTACGTGACGCTAACAAAACGCGACCACGATCATTGCCCTCACATGGGCTTAGCCAAAGATGCCAAGAACGTATGCCTGGAACACGTGGCAACGATTTCCACAGGCTCTTCTTAAACTGACGGAATGTTTCTAGCTCGTCTGCATTTGCACACAGCAGCTTGACATTCTTGAGCTTCGCGCTCATTTGCGCCACCATTTGGGATGCTGACATAATCACAGCTGAGCTTGTCGCTCTGAGGTTTTAGAGCGTAGCCTGATGCTTTAGTAGGCCACCAACGCCATCACAAGAGTTCTTGCCATGTCCTGTGGCCGAAAAAATCCACTTTGTTATATATGATCTTTCTGACATAACTCGAACAACTGGTACTTGTTTTTCAAGTGACTGCATGCACCATCAGAAACTTAAGCAACATGCGTGTCAAGCTTAAGTTGTTCCTTCATATAGTTGTGAATTATTTGTAGAGCAAAACAGGCATGTGCAGCTTCATGGCATGTATCATCACTGATGACAGGAAAAGTTTGAATTGATTGCTTCCTTGTGACGACACACGTGATTATAGACACACGTCTTTTGTGCCAGCGATACGACTGTACCTCATTCGGTAAAATGGCTCATTCGGTAAAATGGCGACTGTACCTCATTCGGCAGACGTTGCTAATGTTTCGCATCTACATCAGCCGACGACAGGCGTTGAGCGACACCAAGCGACGTGGATTTGTTACTTCCCAAAGTTGGTCTAAACCCGAGCCTCTCGAAACAACAACAGACCAAGCTACGTGAACTGATATATCAATTCAAAGAGTGCTTCGCATCCACCTCGAAGGTTTGTCAGACACCGATCACCAAACACCGAATAATTACGTATACCAACGCCACACCCAGAAAGCAACACCCTTACCATGTTTCGGCAAAGTAACGTGTCGTGATAAAATTCTAAGTAGAAGAGGTACTGCAAGATGACATTATCCAGCCTTCCAAGAGTGCCTGGTCATCTCTGGTCGTTCTCGTAATGAAAAAAATGGATCATTGCGCTTCTGCATACGCTAAGGAAAACTTGAAAGCACGACTAAAAAACGCATCTATTCACTTCCCCGCATTGATGATTCCCTCGACTGTCTGCGGTGGGCGAAGTATTTTTTGTCAATAGACTTGAAAAGTGACTGCTGGCAGATTGAAGTAGATAACCTATGTCGTGAAAAAATTACCTTCGTTACAACGGACGGCCTATATGAACTCAGAGTGCTTCGCTTCGGCCTCTGTACTGCACCTGCAACATTCCAGAGTATGATGGATGTTCTTACCGGTATAAATTTGCACACGTGACAAGTTTATGTGGACGATGATATTGTGTTTCCTACGACCTTTTAGGAGCACCTGAAGCGTCTGAAGAGTGTTCTAGAAGTGCTCCGCTCTACTAATCTGACGCCGAAGCCAGAAAAATGCCACTTCGGTTACAAAAAACTTGAGCTCGTCGGCCATGTTGTCAGTGCAGATGGTGTTTGACCGAACCCTGACAAAAGCACCGCTTTGGCCTCATTTTCTGCTCAACGTAATAAGAAGGCAGTAGGACGCTTTCTAGAGCTCTGCGCGTACTATCGCCACTTTACAGTCAATTTTTCTAGGATTGATGAACCGCTCACTCCACTCACTCGTGAAGACGTGCCACCCATCTGGGAAAAAGAACACGACGCAGCTTTCTCTGAGCTACGGGAACGTTTGCAGACAACTCCGAGTCTTCGATCACTTTGACTAAGTTGCCAATACTGAGATCTATACTGACGCCAGAAACGCGGGTTTTGGTGCATTCTTCGTCCAACAACGACAGGGCACTGAGCGAGTGATTGCGTACGCTAGCTGCACTCTTTTTTGTGCCGAGGTCGACTACTCGACGTCAGAGAACGAGTGTCTTGCTGTTGTATGAGCCACGATGAAATTTAGGCCTTACCTTATTGGACGCCACTTCAAGGTTGTGATCGACCATCATTCGTTGTGCTGGTTAGCCAACCAACGAGACCCGTGCGGGCGACTGGCACGATGCAGTCTTTGTCTGCAGGAATTTGATTTCATGATTGCTTAGAAATTGCATCGCAAGCAAGAAGATGCTGATTCAGGGTCCCGTGCACCTATCGAAGTTTGTGGCCATGACACCGAAGATGACAGTGGTTTCCTTGGGGCCCTTGCTATAACAGATGTGATTACCAGAGAGTGCGAGGACGACGAAACCTGCGCCGCTATCGAAGACCTTGAAGGACACAACTCTCCCACACCTCGGTGTATTTCTCGAAGTCTGTCATCGTTTTGCCTGTGAGGTGGAGACCGAACTCCAACGCAATGAGAGAACCTATCTTCTGGTAGTGCCAACAGACAAGTGTGACGGCATTCTTCTCGCCTGCCGCATTGAACCCACATCTTGTCACTTATTTTCCTCTGGAACTCTTTTTTGAGTTATACCAGCGTACTACTTTCCGCATTCGTTAACCGACACGTTAAAAACTGCCGGCATTGTGAACGCCGCAAATCTCCGCGTCTGAAGCCCGCGGAGCTTCAGCGCATCGAACCGCCTGAGTGTCATTTGGTCAAATAGTAAGAGACTTACTGAGGCCCTTTCCGCTGTCATCTTCCGGCAACAGTTGGATCGTATTAGCCACAGACTATTCCACAATGTACGCCGAAACAAAGGCACTACAACGTGCTAAGGCTTCCGATATTGCCGAAATTTTTATGGACCAGGTCGTTTTTATACAAGGCGTTCCGTCGTGCGCAATCACAGAGAAAGAAACAGCATTCACAGCCCAGCTCTGTCATGACGTATTCATCGAGCTCAGCAACACGAGCCATCGCAAGAGCACGGCATATCATCCGCACAACAACGGCTTGAGGGAGCGACTCGACAAAACCATCGCTGACATGCTACCCATGTACGTAGATGTCCAGCATAAGGCCTGGGACCAGGTGCTACCGTACGTCACAATCGCGTACAATACTGCCGTCCACAAAACTACGAGATTCACGCCTTTCTCTCTTTTCTATGGACGTGAGGTCCAGACCATGCTGAATGCGATGCTTCCACACAATTGCGACACTTTTATAACTCCTGACGCTGTGCAGCTTAACCGGTACGCCGAAAAAGCACGATAGTTAGCACGCCTACACATTACGCACCAGCAAACTACAGACGCACGTCGCTACTACGCTCACCATCGACAAGTTGACTACCATCCAGGTGATCAAGTTTGGGTGTGAACTGCTGTCCGACGCCAGTAATTGTCAGGAAGGCTGCTTAGTCGCTACACCGAACCATACAAAGTGTATTGACACATGAGTGATGTGAACTACGACGTAGTCCCTGATGGGGCCTTCTAGGCATTGTGTCGAAGGCACCCCTCGGATATTGCACACGTAGTGTGACTGAAGCTGTACTTTACGCGGAAGTGCGACTGCGCATGAACCTTGTTATTGCTTTTGTTTAGGCGTGAATTGCTTCTGGTTTGCCCAAACTTTGCCTTAGTACTTTCAGTGCATCCTAGCGATGCCCATATTTTATTCAGATGGGGAATAATGCCACTTGACCACTAGGTACGGAGAGCGCTGGCGGTGGCTGCCAGCTAGGATGGAAGATGTCATGAAGCAGAGCAGGCTCTGGCTAGATGTTGTGAATTAATGAGTCATCACTCGTGCCAGTTTTTGGTGCGTCTCCCCACAGGCTCAGTTCTTCAGAGTCTAAGACTCAGACTAAAAATTTTGAATGCGAATGTATTTCTTAGTCACGATATGTCAGGCATCCAGCGTTGTCCGCGGCGTCTGTGGCGGGGACAACACGCCAGCAGGTATTCTGTGAGTGACATCAGGTAGGTGGCGTAACGGTATGTCCGCGAGGCAAATACTCACGCACACGCACTGAGTAACTCCTGAGCCACCCGCGCTACCCAGAGAACACGCTGCTAGTGCGCACTCGCGTACATGAAGAGGCGCAGTGGCGCGGCGAAAAATCATGGCACCCGTCCGTGTCATTTCCTTCTGCCGAGACAGCCCTCATGGCCCATCAGTCGTGCCATTTCAGTATATACTAAACACCTTGACAAGAAAGCAAAAATGAATAATGTGTTATCACCTCGCGTTTTCGAAACCGTTTTTTGCCTTTAACTTAACTTACACCGACCACGGTGTAAGATACTACGTTGTTTCCAACTTACACCATGGCGCCGCCTAAGGATAGCACGCATGAGACGCATTTGTGCAGCATTGGAGGTGGAGTCAAGTCATGGGCATTTGTATGTAAAGTCCGTAATAGGTACTGCATATTTGGTACCATAGTCCTGTGGTCACATCTACATATGCCAAACGAGAAGATGTGTTCACACCAGGTTGCTAGAACATCGAAGACCGTAGGAAACAAAAGATAGTTCACACTTAACCAGACATCGTAGCTCGTGCGGTTGCACAGCCCCTTTTTTTCATTATTCCATTGTTCTTTCAACCCAACCAGATAGGACTACCAGAGAGCTTATAGAGGCTTTTCACATCAGAAATGTAAAAAAAAAAAACATCGTGAGCGTTACCTCCATCACGTTAACAAAAAAATGGCTGCATACCCACAGAGTGAATGATGGAGAGGGGGGCAAAGCATCCATCCGTTCATTCGTTTTTGCTTCCGTCCGTCCACGCGTCCGTCTGTGTGACCGTCCACGCGTCCATCCACCCGTCCGTGCGTGTGTCTGTTCGTGCGTCCACACGTCCATCTGTGCGTCTGTCCCTGCGTTCGTCCATGCATGCGCCCCTGCTACCGAATATGCATCCATGCATCCTTGCAGCCATCCACGCGTCCGTTCATGTATCTGTCTGTGTCTCCGTTCGTCCACTTATTCAACAGCCCAAATACCAACATCTCGCATCTTTTCATCGTATATTTCACATATAAAAGCACCATCATCCAGTGGACATTCCAAGAACTAAAGTAGAGGTGGCACTCACACACTTTCTTACGGCTTGCACTTCTTGTCTACTTCCCACCTTTAACCACCTCGATTTCATGGTATATACTACTTCACTGTATTCATGGTACCGCGGCCCAACGTTCACTAAATCTTTCTAAAACCAAAGAGGTTACGCCCAGCGAGCATAACGTAGCAACCCTTTTTTGTCAGATAGTGCTCAATGTACATAGCAATGACTGCTAATGGGGAATGAGAGACAGGAGAATTTGGCTTTTAGTTAACTTGGCTTTTAGTTTTCGTTAATTTGGCTTTTAGTTAGAGAATTTGGCTTTTAGTTTAGTTAAGAATTTTTTATTGTTCAACAACGCACAGGAGAAATCTCCCAAAGGCACCACCTTGCAGTTGAAAAGGTTACACACTACGACTGCTACTAGGAAGGACGAACGGGTGCCGCTTTAACTAGCTTCGCCTCTAAAAAAAATTTTCATAACTCATCAGCCCTCTATGGATGTGATATGAGGCACGTGGGTTATAGACCCATTGGTTTTTTATGTTTTATCTGCCAGGTCAAGTGACAGAAGTGATACATATTTACCTACCTTTCTTCGAAGAAACAATAGTTGCTAGTGGCGCTTATATTGTGTGCAATTTCTCTTCCGTGTCTGTGTGCGTGCCCTTATTCACCTAAAAAATGTACCAATACCAACTAGCTCAATCATGCGTGCTATTGCAATACCATTCGTTTTTAGGCCACCATTCGCAAATGGTCGTGCCACAGGTGCTATAGAAAGTGGCGTGAACCAAACCGAACACTGCTTCGGCGATTGTAAAAAGAATCATTCTGCGAGCAACAAGTGAAACAAACAGCTTAAAAATGGCAGATCCCACGTACAGTGGGAATCGATGATATGCGAGGCACGAATGAGAAGTGTTGATATGCCACTTCAAAATCAGCACAACGTAATGAGGCTGTGGTAAATGATGCCGTGCGTGACTTCCGTTTCGTGATTATTATCTTTGCATGTGTCGTTTATCTTCATCATCTATTCACGTCACGCGATACCTAATTCAGTATATGTGGAACTAGAGAAATGGCCGTGAGCATGCTATGAGCGTGGTATGTGGTCATGTTCCTACATGACCTACGTGTCAGGATTATCATGTTTGCACCAGTCACATAATTCATCATCCATTAACGTCACGCAACACCACATTAGGTATTTGTGCAGCTAGCAAAACGGCTGCGAGCGCGTCATGAAGGGCCCAATATTCTCCAATATAGTGTTGATGCGCCCGCACGCTGGGCACAACGACGCTACCTTAGCAAAGCGCGAGCACTCTAATGTCTGACGCCAGGCGCGATCAGCGTCAGTCAGCGTGGCCCAACGGCAACTGGCCTGAAATGCGACATGCAGCCTTTGGGGCCGATGCGTCACCCATACAACACTGCGTCTCCCTCTTTCATTGACAGAGCGATGCTGGACGCGCTGAAACGCGCGTGCGTCAAAGCAAGGCAGCGCGGCACGTGCCTGCGAGTATATGGCAGCACCGGTGCCTGTATTGGCAACGCCAGCATGACGGGACGAAATGAACGCCGGTGAGCATGTGCACCACGTCAAGCCTAAATGTTGTAGCGCATTGACTGTTGCATGTAGGCACGTTCTCACATGACACGCATCTCATGATTATCATGTTTGCATCAGTCACATACCTTCGCCATCCATTGGCATCATATGATACCAAATTTCGCATATGTGAACCTAGCGAAACGGCCACGAGTGCATTATCAGTTTGGCATGTAGTCATGTTGTTACATGACACGCATGTCCTGATTAATATGTTTGAATGCGTCATTTACTTGTGTGGTCCGTTCGTGTCACGTAATAACGAGTTTGGCACATGTGAAGCTTCAGAAATGGCCGCGAGTGCATCATGAGCGTATCATGCAGTCATGTTTTTACGTGACACGCATCTCATGTTTATCATGTGTGCACCGGCATCATACCTTAGTCATCCATTCACGTCCCGTAATACCAAATTCGGTACAAGTGAAGCTTGCTAAACAGCCGCCAGCGCATCATGAGCGTGGCATGTTGTCATTTACGTGACACGCATCTCATGATTATCATGTTTGCATCAGTTACATACCTTCGTCATCCATTCACGTACTGTAATACCAAATTTGGTATATGTGACGCTAGCGATACGGCCGTGAACGCATCATGAGCGTAGCATGTAGTCATGCTGCTACATGACACGCATGCCATTATTTTCAAGTTAGGGCCCGTCAATTGCGTTTGCAATGCAATCTTGTCATACCAGAGCTATTTCGCAACAAGACATGTGAACAAAACCACCCCAAGAACTACAGTACATTAAAATGTAAGTCATGACATTTGTGACATACAGATCTTGATTTTCATGTTATGAGGAGCCAAGTATGTTCTTTATACAGTCATGTTATACCATACCAAGTTTGTTATCGATACGATTATCGAAACGGCCAGGAGAGCTATAAACCTTAGGCGGTAGATAGATAGATAGATAAATAGATATATACATAGATAGATAAATAGATAGATAGATAGATAGATAGATAGATAGATAGATAGATAGATAGACAGATAGATAGATAGATAGATAGATAGATAGATAGATAGATAGATAGATAGATAGATAGATATGTCAAGGTCGCCGAAGTTCTGCACTAAGTCTGCACGTTCTCATTTCAAATGCTTCGCAGTTGAAATGACAACGTGCAGACTTAGTGTGGTCCCACCTAAAGTTCAGTTCGTTTATTCAGTTTATTCATTCAGAATACAAAGTGCGCTTTTGAAAGTACGCAGACGAGGGTCCGAAATTCGGGCAACTGGAGTGTTACCCTCGGTTAACAATAACATTGAAAGGAATAATTATACCAGCATGTCATATTGCACAACGTAGGTGGAAGTGAACATTGGAAGTTCCAGAAAGCTGCAACAAATAGGCAAAAGAATAAAAATGATGCTGAATGCAATACCACTACACGATATGTACTAATATTGGCCATTGATGAAAGCCCAGCTTGATAGTGCTAGGTATAGCCAGGAAACCAAACATTGTTTATTTGGTTTCCTGGGTGTTTGATTGATTGATATGTGGGGTTTAACGTCCCAAAACCACTATATGACTATGAGAGACGCCGTAGTGGAGGGCTCCGGAAATTCAGACCACCTGGGGTTCTTTAACGTGCACCCAAATCTGAGCACACGGGCCTACAACATTTCCGCCTCCATCGGAAATGCAGCCGCCGCAGCCGGGATTCGAACCCGCGCCCTGCGGGTCAGCAGCCGTGGTTTCCTGGATGTAGCCGACATTTAACTTACGTGTGGGTGTTTCGGCTTGTTAAACCCCAATTGGTATTATCATGTTACTATTTAAGCAAGAACTGATTATCAGTGCATAACAAACATATACTTCTTACTTTCACACTTTATACGTCCTAGTATGCGTTTATTTCCCAGAAATATTTAGGACAACAAAGATACATTTGCTCCTTGCAGCATCTATTAGCACAAAGAAATATATAAAGGTCCGCAACTAAATGTGGAGCATATCAACGGCGTGTGGAACTTACAAGTGTGAACACGCGTGCGTGCGTGAGCTTGTGTGTTTGTGTGTGTCTGTGCGTGCTTTTCTGGGTGAGTGAGCATGTAGCCTGGCAATCTAGAGTGTTTCTGTCGCGGCAATCTCTGCTTGTGCATGCCATTTTCTACGCATTGCAATGCGCCGACGTGTTTTGAACTTGGCCATCCTTCGAGCTGCAATGAGTAGCCTTTACGGTCTCATTGAGAAGCTTGGAATGTCTACGTTACATAATTCTCAGCAATAAGGTGGAACATTTTAATGTACACAATATATGGGCAGAAGATTGAAGGACGCCTTCATGATGCTGATGCTAGGGTAGGCCATGATAACCCATCTACAGCATCATGAACGCATGGGTGAGGTCAGATAAGCATGATGCAGATGAGCTTATCTGAACAGCGTCGCTAGCCACACATATATGCGTGACTGGGTGGCTTTAGGGAGTACTTCAGACACATTCACTGGCGGAAACTGCAATCTACTTAGTCGTCACAATACTCTGCACACCAGTGCTGGAAGTGAAGTTCGCCTTCGCAAGACCGTGTTATGAGCCGAGCACGCTCTGTTCTAAGCAACCATCTGCTCAGTAAAAGATTTAGGAGGTTATGTATGCTACCTAATATCTCCACACAGCATCAAATATGTAGCCATAGTGATGTTACTGGTGATCTCGAGGTCATTGCTAGAGTGTGATAACAGATCTCAAGTTGACAAAAAAGTAGTGTGTGCTTATAGAATATTTATACTCAGAGCACGAACCTTTTCGTTTTTATGCTGAACATAAATGCGAGAGCTGCCAGCCAGTGGAACCTTCTTATGAGCTATGAATGCGTGTTCTGACTATAACATGATGTAAAAGTGTGTTTCAGCCTCGAGGAAAGTTGGGCAAAGTGAATGAGTTGGACTTGTTCGCACATAATTATGGAATACTACAGCGCATAACACACGCGTCGGATGAAACACGAGCGACGACATGCGCTGTACGTTGGGTACCTTTGATTGTGGGGATTCATTAGCTGTATGTATTACGATATAGGTTCAGTAGCCAACAACTTTTCGTTAGGTGTTGCTGGGTGACGAGCACCTATTGTTGATCCTTGTTATTTCTGCGTTCTGACACATTTCGTTGGAATTAACCCAAAGCAGTTTTGAAGGGGCACTGAACAGGCGTACGCTGTTCTATGCTACGCATCACTGCAATCTGCTGTCTAAGCTGCAACCAATGGCTTTCTTTTTTTTCATCTATCATTTTGAACTAACCGTCATTACATCTAGTGGTATTAACACGTGTTTCTGCACGACGGCTTAAGGTTTCACCTAAAAAATCAGATGTGGTCACATTTCTCTTATCCCGGATACTGCAAATCCCTTATTATGCAGGACGCGTGGTTGTGGTATACGTAACGGCATCGTCTTGACACGCACACATACACATATATTATACATACATACATGCATGCATACATACATACATACATACATACATACATACATACATACATACATACATACATACATACATACATACATACATACATACATACATACATACATACATGCATACATACATACATACATACATACATACGTGAACAGAGTATCGGCTGGTCCACTCCACCATTAGGCGCTCTCGCAAGACCATAATTGCCATAGAAGAACCCTTGTGACATACATTCTTTGCCATAAAATAGAGGCCAACAGCACTGCGTACACCCATTTTATAAATATGTTTTTGATTGCGAAAGAATCAGTCATGCATGAAGGTCATTATGTGTTCCTGTTAGATCGACACATGAAAGGAAGTCTTGCTCTTCCTATCGCAAATAAATAAACGCTGTCTGACTCACACACATACGAAAAACTAATCTATGAAAACAACCTAAAATTATATAGAAGATTCATGCTCAGCCGTAAGTACTCAGTTGATCATGTCCTTATAGATGTCCACCCTGGCTGCCATTTAAATATTATACAGGGTCTAGTGCTTGAGGAACTTAGTGGTCCGATATTTTATACAGACAGCACAGCGGTCCTATTATAACCGGAAGAGCTAAACAAAACTACGGCAGCCAATCTCGGACAAAAAAATGATACCGCAGTGCGGAAACAAACCAATGGTAGTGAATAATTGATTGATATGTGGGGTTTAACGTCCCAAAACCACCATATGATTATGAGAGACGCCGTAGTGGAGGGCTCCGGAAATTTCGACCACCTGGGGTTCTTTAATGTCCACCCTAATCTGATCACACGGGCCTACAACATTTCCGCCTCCATCAAAGATGGTAGTGAATAAAGGAAGAATAAAGTGAATTGCAGGACAAAGGTAATGACGGGAGAAATATAAGAAATATAAAGAATGCTGTGTCGAATTGATATATGAATTCTCGCCAGCAAGGCGCACATCCTCTCCCTCACAAGAAATAAAGACAGAGACCAACGGTAACACTCTGAAAATGTTGCTACTACATCTTCACCTCCGTTAACAGTGATTACGACCTTTTTTTTCATGCGAGAAGTGAAATTGCAATATTGCCGGACTTTATTCCGCTCTTAAACCTGAATTTCTAAGCCACAATTTTACGGCATTCATCTTACTGCAGGTGAGGTGAGATGTAAGCCCCGCCACGGTGGTCTAGTAGCTAAGGTACTCGGCTGCTGACCCGCAGGTCGCGGGTTCGAATCCCGGCTGCGGCAACTGCATTTCCAATGGAGGCGGAAATGTTGTAGGCCCGTGTGTTCAGATTTGGGTGCACGTTAAAGAACCCTAGTTGGTCAAAATTTTCGGAGCCCTCCACTACGGCGTCTCTCATAATCATATGGTGGTTTTGGGACGTTAAACCCCACATATCATTCAATCATCAGGTGAGATGTAAAGCATTGAATAGTGCTAACAACACCAGTACTCAAATAAAAAATTAGGTGCGAGACATAAATCGTGATTTTTCTTCCAGCGAATATCAAGCCGCAATCAGTATCTGCAATAGCTGAAGAAAGAAATGCTTATCGTCAGGCTCCAACACCAACAAGATTACCGGCAAGTGTAGCTTAGGTTATTAAAAGATCCGGAGCTCAGGCACACTCACTAATAAAATAGTATTTGCTTTAGCATTTTTGTTATCATCTATGCAGACAACATAAATGCAAAAGCAGCAGTAGCTTTAGTCGAGGAAATCTAATTTCTCCGTAGGCATTGCACACTATAGGGCCCATACTGAATCCCAATTAAATTCAGATTTTTTTGCAGCAAGGTTTCCTTTTTCGCAGTGAGCGCAAAGAAGCATGCAAGGACAATATCTTCGGTGCAGGCATTTGCACGAGCCTTCCACCGCGCTGTTCGTTAACTGACATGGTACCCCCAGGAAGTACAATAAATATTTTTTCAGTGCTGTGCAAAAGTTTTAAAGATTAATCAGAGGAAGAGCCGTTTACGAGACAACGGCCTCAGGCTTACAGAAAAGTAGTGCATACAGCCATTTATCATTTATTGCACATGTCGCTAAACAGCTAACAATACTAAGGCAATCAGTCATGATGAGTATCATGACGGATGACAACCAAGAAATCTTCGACTAATTTTAGGAAAGCTATAAAACGACGAGGCAGAACTAGAAATGCTCCATGTACTGCTTTTAGGATAAAGACAAATAAATCAACAGCGTAGGGTGACCAGTGCGACACACGTCAGCATCATTGTACTATTTAAGCATGTAGCATTATAGAAAAAGAATAGAATGTTCACTGTCGTGTGGCACTCGCAAATTCCGTTTCGACCCTGAACGAAAAATGCACGCATTACTTCTCAAGTGCGCAGACGCTTTGACTGTGACTTCGTGCGACCCTCACTAGCATAACTTTGAATGGAGAAGTGAGAGTGCAGCCCCGCCGCGGCGGTTTAGTGGCTAAGGTACTCGGCTGCTGACCCGCAGGTTGTAGGATCGAATCCCGGCTGTGGCGGCTGCATTTTCGATGGAGGCGGAAATGTTGTAGGCCCGTGTGCGCAGATTTCGGCGCACGTTAAACAACCTCATGTGGTCAAAATTTCCAGAGCCCTCCACTATGGCGTCTCTCATAATCTTATGAAGGTTTTGAGGCGTTTAACCCCACTTATCAATCAATCAAAAAATGAGCGTGCAATGGCACAAAACTCAAACATTGTGGAAGCTCTTGAAGATCAGCGTCAGCTACCACCCGCGGGCTGACGTAATGGTTGCATACACGCCGGGATGAACGAATGATCACTTGGCGGCCAATTTTGTGTCGACAGAATCATCTTCATGTGCGCCCGCTGGCGTTGCTAGTGGTCGTACGTGATAAGACATTGGCTAAGAGTACCTTTAATATCAAATAAGGGTTATTTCGAGCAGTGGTTATCTTAAAGTGGGATGCTCGTCACGCTTTGAACGCGAAGTCGCGAATGACGAAAACATGACTTTCATATATTTCTGTTACACAAAATGGGCACTGAAATAAGTATTCATTAGGGAAATTAAGATGCATTGATGTAATTAACACTTTGTTGATTTTGAGATACTTTTCATATTTAGCCATTCGGGCGATTCAGACATTTATTTCTCTCCCGAGAATTTAGATATAACGAGATTTCACTGCATACCATAATGGTTATTGTGCTAATATTTGGGACAGATCGCCCTTCTGTGCTTTGTGTATTAAGGATTGTGTTTCTAGAGTTATTATTTACTTGTTTGACAGAGCAGATATTTAGGTGGTGACCATGTTATTACGAACTCTTTGCTGACAGTTAAGAAAAATGAATGAATAAAAATGAACTCTATTGTCCACACCGAAAAAACAAAGTTAAAAAATCTAAATAGGCTATATAATAACATGCGTTTTAAATAACACTATCCTATGTTAGATTTTCTTGCTGCTTGTCTCTATCAATTACGATAAAGAAATCACAGTAAAAAACGTAAAATCTAAGTTTGTTTCAGTAATACTTTTGACGGGGGTGGTGATAGGTCAACCTACTACGTTGTCTATGGTCGTGCAAGCATTAGTGTGTGCGTATGTATATATAGGCACAAAAAATGAATGAAGTTCACTGCGTAATAAATACCCTCCCGCTTCCTACACCACTGGTTCTTTTATTAAGACAGGTGATACGAAGAACTATCAAACGCGACTGCAATATGACTCTCTGTGGCTTAGGACTGAATATAACCAAAAAAATTTATGACACCCTATAAATTGTCGAGTGGCCATACGGTAAATCACAGATATTGAACTTGATAAACCTAAAGAGCAGTAAAACACACCGGATTAAAAGACACAATGACATAGTTGAAATTTCAGATGCTTTGACATCGACTTGGAAGAAGTGTCTCTTTATAACAACGCTTGTTTCTGCGCTCTGTATTTTCTTGTGAAATCATCGATCTTTTGAGGTGCCTCGCCTCCCCGTCTTGTGGTGATGGCCGTGGAGCATGCCAGAGGCGAGCCTGGTCACAGGTCTTCACCCCCGTCAACCACAAGGAAGCGAGCTGGCCCTCCCAGTGACACTGAGGACACCGATCTGTATTCTATATCGGAAGACGACACATCCGATGGGAGCTTTATACCTGTCCTGGGTAAGAGGGCGAAAAGAAGGACGGCGAATACAGCAGCATCAGCTCCTGCAAGCACAGCGGCTGTGCAGTCAAGGCCTGCGCGCTGGCCGCACGTCATCATCTTCATACCCGAAGATCCATCAAGCAACCTACGGCTTCTGAACAGGCAAGCCCTTTTCGTTGCTCTCGAATGTGCGATGCCACATCAAATTAAAAACGTATGAGTAAACCCAAACAAGAACATTCTCGCCATAGACGTTCACGATGTGAGTGCGCTAGGGCAGCTGCAGCAAATGACTGAGCTAGGTGGCATTAAAATGCGCCCCTTTATCCCGATGGATGATGAATCAATTGCCGGTGTAATTTATGACATCGACATCACCATTTCTAATGCTGACTTGTCTACCCTCATCAAGCCTGCAAACGAGGCAACTGTCATTACGCAAGTTGGGCGCCTTGGAAATATGCGCTGCTTAAAAGTGTTTTTCAAGGGAAATTGCATACCATCCCACGTTCAAGTTGGACATTTCCGACATCCGGTTCAACCATTCATCCAAAGGCACTTCAATGTCATCATTGCTTCAGGCTAGGACAAGTCAAGGGCGTATGCCCCAACTTACGACTGTGTCCCCGCTGCGCTGAACCTCATGCTGAAGACGCCTGTCGGGCGACTACTCTGAAGTGCGCCAACTGCAGTGGTCCTCATGCTGCCTCGTTGAAAGACTGTCCAGGAATCCAAAATGAGCGCGCGGTTCTCAGAGAAATGACCCGAGATCACTCGACACACAGGGAGGCAGCCGAAGTGGTCCGGTGTCGGCGTAGACGTCGGCATCATGGAAAGTCTTCAAAAAAGGCACATATGCAAGACGCTCCTTCCCAATTTTTAGCGGTTTCATTCAGTAGCGCCGCGAAAGGGCCCACCACTTCTACGAAAGAAACAGAGAAGCCTCCTTCTCTGGAGGAATGGCCCACGCTCCCACGCGCTCTTCAGCCAAGGGACCTCTGCAGGTTGTGGCCACACCAGAGTCGTCTCCAGCCATGGAAGATTTGCCTGAAACTAATCGTCAATTAATCTTGGTGCTGCGTTTCCTCATAGAAGCCATCTGAGTGATATTAGTCGACATGAAGACACCATCTGCTCGAAGCGCACTTGGACTATTGGACGCTCTAAGCCCAGTGCTTGAATCTCTCAACTTGGAAGATGGCTACTCACACCTCATTCTTTCGTAAAGAAGTCAAGGCTGCATCCGTCATCGAATGGAACGCCAGAGGACTCAAATCACGCCTTTCAGATTTTCGTCAGTTGGTGTTTACCAACGTGTTTCCAATCACCGTCATTTGTGAACCCAATTTGTTGAAACCAATAAGACTGTCGGAGTACGAAGCTGTCATGTCTTCAACAAACGGTGCGTGCAGCAAACTCGTTGTCTTTGTTTGTCGTGAACTGACGTAAGTTGTGCAACCAATTACACTTCACGATGACAATCTGTATGTTTGCATCACTGTGAAAAAGAACAAACTCATGTTTACTCTCATAGGCGTTTATATATCGTCGTCGAGTAATCTCGAATCCAGGAGATTAGCGGATATTTTAAGAGTGTGTCCTGCACCATGGGTCATCATATGTGATTTCAATGCGCACAATCACGCATGAGGAAGTACGCGGACAAATGGAAGAGGACGCAGGTTAGCAAACATCGCCTACAACTATGGCCTTACTCTCCTGAACGACGGCAGCCCCACTTTGCTTCGAGCGGTGACATCCAGCAGCAGTCTCGACCTTGCCTTTGTCTCCAACTCCCTCGCGAAATACGTCAAGTGGTTTCCAGATGTTGAGACACGAGGAAGTGATCACATTCCAATCTACCTTAACATCAAAGGCTTGTTTAGTTATGGTCCAAGGACGACCATTCGAGCAGTCCAATGGACCAACTTCAAATCTGACATAGAAGATGCTTGCAGCGATGGCCTACGATCTGGGTTAGAGCATACAATTAAGAGCACAATTCAAAACGCCCTTTGCACGGTGACGATATCTTCCACTCGAAACGACTTTGATATACGTTGGAGCGACTCCGAGCACTGCGACGCCAGGCAGAGCGTGGGTATCGGCGTACAAAATCAATTCACGATCTTAGGGCAGCCAAGAGGATGCAAAAGAAGATTCAGCGTCGCATGAATAGATTAGCGTCGGAACGATGGACAACGCTTTGCCACGCTCTAGACCCTCGCAAGCCACTCTCAGACATTTGGAAAACGATGCAAAGTCTGCGTCACCTTACGGAACAGCGCTTTCCATTCAAAGCGATCGCGCTATTTCAAAGGAGGCAAGAATCGATGTCGCAGAAGATTTCTGTGCGCAGATCGCCAACCAAGCCACTCGTCCAGATTCTCCAGTGAGAGGTGACGTCCCCCGTTTTCATGACTACCACATGGACCTCCCTTTTACAATGGAGGAGCTCGAGGCGGCACTCGCTCTCTGCAGGCGTTCAACTTCTCCGGGCCCAGACGGCATTCCGTACCGAGCCTTGTGCAACCTTGGGGAAGGTGCAAGGAGATGACTCTTGAGCCTCTACAACATCTTGTGGCAGGATAGCGATGTTCCTGATGACTGGAAAGTAATCTGCTCATTTCCCATCTTGAAGCAGGGCAAATCCCCACTCGAACTCACCTCATACCACCCAATAGCACTGGCCAGCTGCGTAGGAAAGATAATGGAACGGATTATACTAGGTCACCTGGAGTGGTATCTGGAATACTACAAGATTTATCCGAATTCAATGGCTGGATTCCGACACGACCGCTCTTCTATTGACAATGTCGTTGATCTAGTTTCGTACGTTCAGCACGAAAGATCCCGTAAGCGACTATCTGCAGCTTTGTTTCTAGATGTGAAAGGCGCTTATGACATTGTACTACATGAAGCCATTTTCGGTGCTCTTGCGGTGGTTGGCATTGGTGGTCGAGTTTTTCGGTGGATTTTGAGTTATCTGGCTGCAAGATCATTCTCTGTGTTAACAGAAGATGGCCCAACTACGCGACGCTATACTTACAGGTGTGTTCCTCAAGGTGGAATTCTTAGCCCGACGCTTTTCAAACTTGCACCAATTGGCCTTGCTGAATACTTGCCAAGCACCTATAAAATATCAATATACGCAGACGACATCTGTGTCTGAACTTCGGCAGTCACACGTCCTCAGATACGTTCCCGGCTTCAAAAAGCAGCAACTATGATTGCCAGCTACTTGTTAAAACAAGGTCTCAGCATATCACCAGAAAAATGCGCGCTGGTGGCCTTCACTCGCAAAGCAATGACCCCTTATGCCATCTTAATCTGCGGACGACCGATTTCTCACGCCAAAACCCACCAGTTTCTGGGCATCATTATTGATAGGGACCTCCATTGGAGTCCGCATGTGACCTATATGAAGAAGCGCCTGACCGTTATTTCCCAACTGTTCAAGTTCTTGGCAAGAAAGACGTGGGGGATGTCAGTAGTCGCAATGATAGAGCTCTATAGAGCCCTGTTTCTTGGTTTCCTCAGATATAGCTTGCCCGTGTTTAGCGATACCTGCAAGACCAATGTTCGTGTTCTACAGGCAGTACAAGCCCAAGCGCTGAGAGTGTGCCTTGGTCTGCCCAGATGTACGTCAACAGAAGCAACAATTGCAATTGCTGGTGACTATCCGATACAAACTCACATTGTTGTAGAAGTCCTGAGAACGCACATCAGACACTTCGCAAGTGCTCCCTTTCATCACCTTGCACTGTTGCCTTCAGAGAGGCGCCAAGCATTGTTCGCCAAAATGATTGTGAAATACAACAATAAACTTCCCTCGGGCTTCACTCCTGTATCTAAACCATTATTACCACCTTGGTGTCTGATTCGACCCACAGTGCATCTTAGTGTACCAGGGATCCGGAGGAAATCTGAGCTTTCGTCGCCCGTGCTGAAACAACTGTCTCTTCTTCTTTTGCACGAGAAATATTCAGACAGCAAACATGTATACACCATTGGTTCCACGAACCACCAGTGCTCATCAGGGGCAGTAGTTGTCCCAGCAAGAGGTGTTACCATGAGCTTTAGGACTGACCACTCCACGGTATCTACAGCAGCGGAACTAGCTGCTTTGCGCGATGCACTTTGTGTGGTCAATCGGGAACCACCGCAACAATGGTCGATTTTCAGCGACTCAAACGCTGCCCTACAATCTGTGCTCTCAGCACCACGTCGCGAAACATACGAACAGCTTGTTTTTGAAATTCGATGCCTTCTCCACACTTCACACGAGAAAGGGCATCGTGTGACGCTTCAATGGCTGCCAAGTCACTGCGGCATCATAGGGAACGAACATGCCAATACTGCTGCGCGGGCAGCCCTTGAAGGAACACGAAAAGAAGCCATACCACTTTCGCAGATCGATGCTGCCAGTAATCTTCGTCAACTTGCGCATGAAATCACAATTTCACTGTGGTACCCACCAAGCATCGATACAAATCGTCAACACCATCTGCCGTCTTTTATGGCTCTCCGCATGCCCACTGGACTCGACCGAAGAAAAACCACCCTTCTTCACGCTTATGGCTAGGAGTGGCATTTACAAAATCTTATTCCTTTGTCGTAGGAATGGCCGACAACGCCCTCTGCGATGCCTGTCATTGCGAAGAGACGCTACACCACATCCTGTGTGACTGTCCGTTGTATGAAACCCAGAGACAGTCACTGGCGTGCGCTTTTGCGTGCACCGACAACAGCCAAATGTCTGTGGATACTCTTCTGTCAAGTTCCCGAGAGAAGACATTGCAACAGAAGGCGACGAAAGCTCTGTTGAAATTCCTACGCGACACGGACTTGAACAAGCGACTGTGACAGCAATGTCACACACCGCGAAAGACAAGACTGGACTATGAGTGTGCACGTGTGTGCTGCTGAATGTGCTGTGTTTCTCTCTTCGCTCTCTGCTGTCTATCTTTCATCTCCCCCATTCCTCTCTCATGCGCAAGGTGGCAATCCGGCTGCCTATAGGCTGGTTAACCTCCCTACCGTTCTTTTCCGTCTATTTTTTTTCCTTCCATTACATCGGCTTCTTTTGCTGAACTAAAGAGGGAGCTTTTTTGTTTTCCTTTTATATACACTCCGCGCAAATACTATCACTTTCAGCACATGTTCCTCAAAGCAACGTAGCACTTCAATCGCCATGCCTGCTCTTAGACGTAGGCGACTGCTATAGTGCACATTCGATGTATTTATTGAATACTTCACCTGGATTCTACGAAGCCGTGAAAATCAAAATGGATATATTGTGATGTGTCTGCGATCAAGAAAAAAGGCCTGGAAATACTTGCACTGGTAAATTATTTTTACAGTGATTTAGTTTAAGAAACTAACTCAAGGTGTCACTGAAGGTAACGTGCGGACCACTCTTCAGCCACATCTTGCACTATATCATCTTATAGCTGGAAGCACAAGTCCTAAAATGTGTCACTGATGGTTGGGAGAGTCGAATAATAGAAAAATGGTTGCTTACTTCATAGGGTAATTAGGCTATTCGGAATCATAAGCGAAAAATGAAAGCTTTCTCAGTAGACGTTCGCCCGGCTGCGCTGACGACTACTCAGCAACGTCTCACTGAGCACGTTGGATAGTGTTACCACAGCAACGCTTCCTGTCACACCACAACGCCAACCTCTCCACCTCAAGCCATTAAAAGGCGCAGCTGCAATATTTTGTTCGGTCCGCTTAAGTTATCAATCACTCAACATTCATATAAAATAAGAATCGAGCGAGACAGATCTTGGTTTCAGTTCGAGACCCATCGATGGTTGCTACACAAGTGCTAACATATAGAAAAAACTTGAAAGATAATAAGAATACCTGAAATAAATTTAGGCACTATATGCAGCGTGTGATTGAATGGAACATACCATAAATTTACTGTTGAGAACTATGAAGACAACAGATATGTCAGAGAATAAAGAAGGGTTCTAGTAACCGGTTTTTTTTTGAAGAAAATTAACGATGAACCTGTGCGGCTAACATAATGAAAAGCGCTGACAACCGATGGCCATTTAGGTGTTCATGACGACGGAATGCCTAGCAATGGTGGAGCACCGATGGTTACGTGATGTGGTGAAACTATCAAATGTGCAAAAACAATCTCAAGCAGCATGCGCACGAGATTTTTAGTATGCGATTATTAGGGGAAAGAGAGATAGAAACGATAATAAAGGAAGGTGGGGAGGTTAACCAGATGCTCGTATCCGGTATAGTACCCTACACTGAGGTTGGGGAATAGGGGGTTGAAAGAGAGAGCACCACAAAGAAAAAAGCAAAAAGCGAACACACGCACTCACAAAATCAATCCACTCAGAGCTGTTCCGACAGGCCAGCAGTTCGCAAGAAGCCCAGTAGCGGCTGCACGGCCTTCTTGTGGGACGATGAGTCTAGACGATGGAGCAGTATACTTTCCTCTGAGAGTGGCTGGTCATATAACTTGTGCAGTGTATTAAAGAAATATTGTCTTTGTATGTTATATTCCTAGCAGTCGCAGAGGACGTGGGGAATTGTCTCTTCATCTCTGCATTATGCACAGGCGCTGGTGTCGACCATCCCTATGCGGAACACGTGCGTATGGGTAAACACCATGCCCAATCGTAGTTTGTACAGAGCAGTACCGTCATTTATCAAAGTTTTGCTGGAAGCCGTAAGCTTAATGTTGGATCAAATGAGTGTAATCTTGCAAGCGTAAAGAAAATCACGTAATATCCACAGAGTGAATTATGATGAGTGGGGCGAAGCACTGGAGGGTTACGTATACAAATACTGTATATATTTACACAAAAATTCTACAATTTCTAAGTGGTAGCTACACTTCGCTTCCGTTTCTCCTTCACTATAATGACTTTATTTATTTATTTATTTATTTATTTATTTACAACATACTGCAGGCCAACATGGACCCAGACAGGAGGGGTAAATTCCCCTCCTGGTCAAACTGGCGCAACTGTGAATTACAGTGGTTAGTTGTGTGACCGTAGAAAAACCCTTCCTGAATCCAAGCTGAGATGAAGAAAGAATGTTGTTGTCTGTTAAAAATTTAATTATGTAATTTGCAACAATATGTTCAAGGATCTTACAGCAGGATGAAGTGAGCGATATCGGACGATAGTTTGTAATCAATGAAATGTCCCCTTTCTTGTGTACGGGCACCACACGCGCCGTTTGCCAGTCAATCCGTAGATCTGAAGATGACAAAGATGCACGGAAAATGCATGCGAGGAACGGGGCGAGTGCTTCTGAATATCGACGAAGGAATGCATTTGGAAGGCCATGAGGACCCGATGATGTTTTTGTCTTCAGGTTAAGTAGCATAGCTACAATACGTGGTAGCGATACAATATCTTCGTAGTCTGAGCAACATACAGGGTCAAGCATAACTTTTTCTGAAGAAACGAAAAAAAAACACTGTGAAAATACATATTGAAATGTTCTGCAATGGCATCCTTGTCATCAAATAAAACACCATCGATTTGAATCTCATTAACAGACCTTTTTTATTTAAAATATCTCAGAACTTCATAGGGGTTTCCTTTAGAAAATTTGGTAAGATATAATGAAAAAAATGCCATTTAGAACGTCTCAATTTTTCACTAAGCGCAATTCGAGCAGTATCAATTACGTTTGTAGATGCTCTTCTTTTTTTAAGGCGCTTAAGCTTTCTTTTTAAGTGCAAGACGCTTAAGTGCAAGACGGTCAATACCGTTATCCAGGGATTCGACTTTTTTGTTTTCTTAGCTTTGTTAGGTATAAAATTATCGAGAAAATAAGTTCATATCTGTTTAAATTGAACCCACAGTTTCTCAACATCTGAACCTTGAAAATTGTTAAACACTATCTCAAGATGATCCAAAACGCTCTCATCCATGGCACGAGAAACGTCTTTAACAAAAGCAATTTCGGATGGCGCATTACAGGGTTTATCAATGTTATACGATAACAACACCATAGAATGATCGGAAATACCGGAATTCACAGACACTGAAAAATTTTCTATAGACCTAGAAACAAAAACAAGATCCAGGATTGAAGAGGATGCATCACAAACTCACGTAGGCTCTGTTACCACTTGTTGCACATCCAAGTTTAGCATAATATCAAGCAAAGGTCCAACATCCGTACATGGACCAGTATTTGAAAATGGATAGTGCCAGTCAATAGAAGGTAAGTTAAAGTCACCTGCAATAATTACTTCATTACTTGAAACAGACCGTAGGTGGTCGCATAGATCATGCAGAAATTGGGACGTTGCATCTGGAAATCGATAAACTGCAGACAACAAGAAAGTACGCCCTGAGCAGAACACTTTAGGAATAACGCTTTCGTGGTTATCTATCTGACGTACTAGTGACGCTCGAATTCCAGATTTTATCAAAACAGCCACACCCCCGCCTCTAGTAGGGCGGTCTCGTCGAAATACATGGTATGAGGGCAGAACAACATCAGTATCGTCTATGTCGTCCCGAAGCCAGGTCTCTGTGATAACAACAATATGGGGATTATAACATAATAAAATAGCTTCTAGTTCTACAGATTTGTTGACGATGCTACCTGCAGTTATGTTAATAAGTTTTACTCGATTTGCAGTAGTCCGCACGGGTCAATCATTTTTAGAATTACGATGAAAGGACTACTCTAGTCTGAAACTACTCTAGTCTGAAGATTTTCGTCCCAAATGAAGAGCTCCCTATATACACGCAGTTTATCATTAATAAGAGTAACATTCTTTCCCTGTTGTCTGTCATCCTTAGCACTTGCCCATAATAGCTTTCTTTTTTGCAGTGTCTTTCGAGAGTAATCATTCTGAATGGATATTTTCGTCCCCTTAAGCCTGCGCGCGTTTTTCAACAATGTTTGCTTCTCGTTATAGCCCTGAAAATAAACTATAATGGGTCTAGTATTGCCGTTTCTACCTAAGCGATGAATTCTACCAACAGATTGGCAAGATACCTCTAGCTTGACTGAAAAAAAGAAATTGTTTAAAACTTTTTGTTTTAAGTCTGAGTGTTTCTCAGAAGGGTCGTCCGGAATCCCAAAAATAACTCAATTTGACCGTCTACTGCGGTCTTCTAGGTCACTTAATTTCGATTTCAAGGCATTAATGAATTTTTCGAGTAATTCGACGTGGGTAGCTCGTTTTTCTATTTCAAGAAAGCGCAATGTAAGATCAGACATCAATTTTTCCATACTATTCTGCTGATCTCTAAGAGCAGTCATTTCCTCAACTAGCTTATTTTGCCCAGCCAGTAGCTCTTTCAACATTTCTGTTGTTGTAGGACCTGGATTAGCCTCCACATCGCCACACAAAAGAAGCGTACACACACAGAATACATCATAGGCATTTGTAATACACTGCTGTGGACACGGCAGGACCAGGAGGCCACGATAGTCACTACAAATGCTGCTGTAGACGGCACTAACCTGCACGAAGCAAAAAAGGGGGTTTCGTGACCACATGCCTCTGCCCGGTCCGCCGTACCCACTGAAGCTGTAGCTTAGGAGGCGATCTTTTATAGGCCGTTGAGAGGACGTAGTCACAGTAGATGGCGCCGTCGTCTGTATTTCTACGAAGAACGGAAGGAAGCCATGATCCAATTGATATACTGTAGCCACTTTAGGTCACGTGTCAGTAGGCAGACTCGTGGAAATGTCGATGCAAGATTTCGGTACAAGCTTTCCGGCGAAACTAAACAGAAGAGCCTGCACGAAGCAAAGAAGGGGGTTTCGTGGCCACATGCCTCTGCCCGGTCCGCCATACCCACTCATGTTCGGTTTATGTTATGTTTATGTTCGGTGAAGTGGTGGACCAGTGATGAGGCATAGTGGGATGTTTGCAAAGATGAAGTAGTGGACTGTTCGCAAAGCTGGAACTATATGTGGTCACGTAAAAACAAGGATTGGACACTCTGAGACAATCTATGGTTCTTTAGCACGCACTTGAATACAAGTACACGATCATCTTGCATTTCCTATTGACTACTTCTCAACAGTATTTGCTTCATGGTCAGTGAAGTGGTGGATTGGTGATGGGGCGTAGTTGGATGTTTTCAAGGACGAAGTAATGGGCAGCTGGCGAAGGTGGAACTATAGGCGGTCACGTACATACATACATATATATACAAGGGCTGAACAGACACACGCCTCATGCAGCTTCGGCCTTAAAAAGACTAACTCGGAAGTGACATGGAGCAATGGCGAGCAAGCATGCGGAGTTTTTCAGCAGCGTCCGTCTTAAAGAGAGGTAATCACAGGTCGTGGTCTTCTGTATGGGCTGATCAGCCAGCTTGGTCAGCCTTTTTATTACCGATGATTCCACAGTGACTTCTCAGTCACTGAAATATAACGTGGTGTTTTTCATAATGTAATGCCCAAAATTATGCTATTGATGCCGAACGTTATGATGCGCATGGTATTGCTTGTCACTCTGCAAAAGCATATGATTCATATCTTCAGTTCTCAACGAACAATATATACTCTATATAGTATAATTTACTGGATAAAGCATTACGCATCATTTACGCCTCCCTGTGAGACAAATTCCAGCGAGGCAAGTGAGAACTGCTGTACAATTACCTCCACTTGAAAGCAAGTGTTCGTCTTTGTTCTCTTTCTGTTCATTGCACGCTACTTTGCTGGTCAATGAAGACGGATCAGAAACAAGCGCAATCTCCATCTTTGCTTCTTCAAACCAACGAGGAGGCCTTTCGACGCGTGAAAACACGAATAATCCAGACAAAAAAAAAACAGGCAGTGTAGTGATACGGCGAGAACAGAACACGCTTTTCAAAAAGTGTAATATTTGAAATCGTACGACGGTACTACAAAAGATACCTGGGCAAGAAGTATGGGAGATAGCAATACAAGATATTTCCAGAATGAATGTTTCCGACATGATACTTCCCAATCATATCTTAAGATAGTCCGATACATTTGTAAACTGGCTACTATTGGATAGAACTACACAGAAAATGCCTATCTACAGGAGTGTTTAAATGAAACTGACATAACTGCAACCCCTTTGTTTGTTTCAAAAGAATATGTGATAGAATCTCAATAAAAATGTTTTTTTACTTATTTACATTAGTTTCATTTCAAAACAAGCTATCGGAACTAGTTTACTTGATAGCTCTTTAAACGCTGCGGTATCAGGGGTTTTTCTTTGACGCTTCAGCATTTTATGGATGCCACTGCTGGCTCGGCGGTCAGCTAGCGGGTTGGCGACTGTTTGCAAGATTTTCAATAAAAATGCTCAGCGCAATGGCACAAATAACATTGCAATACCTTAACTTGTCCGTAATCTTACAACCGTTTGAATAGCACCACATGACTTCACAGGTGTAAAGCAGGAAAAATAATGCCGGTGATAATAAATCCGAAGAATTTGTTTGGTTACAAGTGGTACTTTTAGTAAGTTTATATAGCCACGTATAGTGTATGTATGCCTTCATACGTCTGGGTGCTCTAGTGATCACCCCATCAATTCGAGGTAAACCAAGTTTAGTATGAGAGAGATATATTTCAGAAATATGGCTCGCTCATCACGACATAAATATTGTGACAATCTTGTCGCTGCGTCGTCGAACCCTTTCCGCCGGGCATATGTGGCACATATCCACATACGACGGGTGAGAACGACATAAACATTGCGAAAATCTCGTCGCGTACATTGTCGAACCCTTTCCGCCGGACACATGTCGCACATACCCGTATACGACGGGTGGCTATGCGCCAAAGTTATTTCACAGCTCTTATCTATTGAGAAATGATAAAAACGGACATATATTTTTCAAATGTGAAAGCGTAATGAAAAACCATCATCAGCTGCGTTCACCCCCCAAATGCAAAGAATAAATGTTCTGGTCCCAGCAAGAATCGAACCCAAACATTCTGCGTGGCAATCGAGTATTATACCGCAGAGCCACTCCAGGTCTCAGAACCACTTTGGAAACACACCCTGTGCAGGAGCAATCTTCGTGAAATAACAGTTGAGGTTGCAGTTGAGGTAACCATTATCATATTTTATAAATGTCACTTGTTTCTTTTTATGATACAGCCGTCACATCGGGTTAGCGTTATCGTCCACAAATGCTGACGTGATGTAGATACATTAGCTATGATACCACCATTCGTTTGGTCGTGGTCGTTGGGACGGTTGTTGTCCCAGAAGGCCATCTGAAACACTGTAGCACAACAGCGTACGAACGCAGTATAATAATGGCTCGTTATACCACCGGTAGAGCCTTCCATACTATAGTATACAAGCGGTGCGCATCCTGGCTTTGCTCATGGAATGGTTGTCGGAGTCACTTGGTCATAAGAATTGTTAGACTTAATCTTTTTCATCAATCCGGCATTGGCCTCTTGCAATATCTCAGTGAAGAATGTGTGGCTAGAGCATGAAGACCGCATTCTACAGGAGGTTCCTACCGATTACAGAACGTAATTTAGCATCCCAGGACTGTAAGTCTGGCAAGTTGGTTTCGCCAAAAAGTCGTGAAGTTCCGCAAGGTTTATGAAGGATAACAACTAGCTTCTTGCAAGTACTCGAAGCAGCGTGGTTTGGCTAATGGTACACAATACCATGCAGCATGCAAAAAGCAAGCAGAAATTAAGGAATTGCGCCGAAAGAGTGAGGAGAAAGTACAGCTGTAGTTGATTATATGGCTGCCGATAGAACATGCTCTCTTAAAGCTGTAAATATTTCATAGTTTGATGGCTACTTTATTCGTTACTGAAATGATCAACTCTCATATTTGTATTCCTAATATATCATAAATGTTTAATTTTTGAAAACAAGGAGCCATTACAAAATGAACAAAAGTACCTAATAATGATCCTGGTTTTGACCCATTTGTGAAATGGTAGCTCGTTTGTGAAATGGGTCACCGAACGTTTGACCCATTTTCACAAAACGAGCTACCAGCCACATTAAGACGATGGACAGGTATACTGCAAATATTGGTAGTCATATTGAAAATGCACTCTATTGGGCTAATTATCGGCGCTTAATCATGAAAAACTGCACAATCTTGCAGGAGCTCTGAGCATTTCCACGCACATGTTATTCCGCAGTTCACAGCCAGCGAAGATTCAAACCATTTTAAGTGCAACAAAATTCCACGCATGGAGCAGTAGCAATTTTTTTTTGTACACCCCACGCCCTTTGTTGCGCCTGTCTTGTCTTCGAAATGAACAAAAGCTAAATAGTCCAGTTCATGCACTGAGGTATAAAAGGCTCACGCACTCCTTCAACTGCGTCCTAATCTCGCTTTACAGAACACCTCCGCGAAAGCGATGAGGCAGGCCAGACCAAGATCAGCAAGGAGAACGACAAAAACAAACACGCCGCCGACTGTTCGCAGGCCCAGCTCACTAGCTTCGTCAGTCCTAGATTTGCCGGCCTCTTTAGTAGGACAATGAGTAAGCGGATCCCGTATTTTCCACCAACGATCCTTGAATTTTTGCATGGTGCCACGCTCCTGCAGCCGTAGTAATGTTGACGACAAGATGTGGCGGGACGGAGATCCTGCACGAATAAAACAATATATGACATGGTTTGTTAAGACTAGAGTTTTATGCCGGCGCCCACGAAGACTGCAGTGACGTATTTCCGTCCAGGAAATGGCGTAGAAAAATGAGCGCATCAAATGAGAGTAGTATTCGTGGTCACATCGTGGGGTGTAATGTTCACGGAATGGAATTTAGTCTTTTTCACTTTCCGCTGCAGAACATCCCTAAATAGCACTTTCTATTGGAAACCAATAAAACGTTTATCAATAGTCTCATAGTTACGGCACACTCGGCAGTTTACGTCCAAGAGAAAAAAAATGTTGTCTTTTGCCTTGTCTTCACAGCAAGTGTACCTGTGTGCATCTTAAAAGTGAAAGTCTTCAATCGCGGAGACACATACACTTTGTTTTGCGGTCGCATACTCTGATGGCATTACCAACCTTTTTTTTTTAATCTTGCCCTTTTATGTCGCAATGATCTGGGCTGGCAGGACGATGTCACCGCCTGCAAGCGGCAAAGTTAAGCAATGCATCATGACTGGGACATGTGGTATTAGCTCCTGCAGGGCGTTGCCCTTATGCTTCCGTATCATTTGATGCCGTTACAATAATATAAGTAGAATTTTGTCAACGTCGTGGCCCATGACGAGTTGGCGACGTTAGTCCAAGCCTTGCCTTGCCTCATACGATCTATCCATGAAATAATAGCTGTACGATGCACCACTGACTCACCTGGCTATAACTTCATTAGGTGAAGCTTTGGGCTAGTTGGTTTAGTATTGCGAAGTACGAACATTGTAAATTCAACACGGGTACCCAAGAACAAACACTGAATGCGCTGTAGAGTCTCTTCTTGTCAGGGTCTCTTCTTGTGTCCCCATGTTGAATTTGCATTGTTCCTAAATCATACTGGCAACAACGCCGCTATTATAACACTGCGCATTGCACTTACGTTCACCCTGAGAAAGATTGGCGCCAGGCTAGAAAGTACAATCAACGCAAGCTGCAATTCTCTCCAATATGCTACGGGATGGCGGCCTCTACTCAAGATGTGCGTCCAGTCAGCAACGCCCTTCTGGCTTTCGCACCACTTTCTGCTCCTTGCGCTCACAGCGGTATAATTACTACAACATCCACGAAGATTTGTTTAATCTTTGATCATGGTCTTTAGTTGTCAGCATGGAGATGTGTAAGCGGGCGCCAACGTGTGTGGATATACGTTAAACAGTGTTATAGGCACCAAACAACAACAGACATTGCGCAAGCTCTCTTATAATAATGTACAATAAGCATTTAACTACTTCGGGAACGAGAGGTTCTGCTTTCATGTTATGCCACCTGCTGCGACGTCAAAATTACCCGTTCATTTTTTGCTTCACAGACATAACGGCACAAACACTGTGCCTGCGACATGTAACGTGGGGTATATGGGACGATATTGCATTACTCACTATATTTTGAAGTTCTAACAGACCTGCTAACAGATAACAATACAATGCGACTTTAAATTGGAACTGCTGTCGAAGACAAGCACAACTTTAGATTTCCCCATTACGCACTAAATGTAAAGAAAAAAAAACTAGAGACAGAACAAACTTACCTGCATACATAAGTTTGATGCAATGATAATACAATAGCTTGTATTGACTAAAAACTTTTATAATAAGTCGTCTATAAAACTCGTGCCCTCTTCATGCACTGAATTTCATTAAGGATGCGTGAACAAAACGTGCCTTTAAAATTGTTCATTTTTGTCATAAGAGGATGTATCATTCACAAAACATAAATCTTAGTGTTTACGTATCAACGCCATGCGATTATAAAATTGCAGCTTAATAGATGAAAAACTTTCCACAAAAAACACGCTGACATCACCTTCATCACATGGTTATTGCATAGAGCTCCCAATCACATGGTTGTTTATGAGCAATGTGTCTTTCAATAAAGTGTGCTTAGCTCACCATTGTGGACAATGCAGCAAACCAATGAAAGAAATATAATGGGTGTAACAACTATTGACAAGAAGAGAGGACAGTGGAGCAAGAAAAAAATGTTTGTTAATAACATCAGAATCAATAACACGACGGAATTAGCATGGGAGGGACATGCAGCGTGAGGGCAGGCGCTCAAAGAGGACGCAGAAAATTAGTTGGGCAAATGACATTACCGGTAGTCTACAGGAATAACGTGGCCTTAGCAAGCACGGCGTTGAATCAATTGGTCAAAACGGGAGCACAAAAGAGGCACCTGTCCTCTTGGGGTGAGAGGAGTCAGCCTCATGATAGAGAAGATGACAATAATTATGATGAATATGAAAATGACACACGTTGTACAAGTTAAGGCTCACCATGCGGCGTGGCGATGCCGTAACCCTTAGAGTCTAGAAGACCCCGGATCTGCTTGAGCTGGCATTGTCTTTGTACCACGTACTCAATGCTCGCAGACTCCATGAGGAAGGCGTAGCCACCACGTTTCACATGCCCAACGCCCTCGGCGATGGATGACACTAGGTCCTCTTTCATGGCGCGCCACATCATCTCGTACGTCTCGCGCCTCCACTCCTGTGAACCAGTGTTTCCGGTAATATGAACTAAGTATTTATTAAAATGATGAATGTGCAGGGTGCAATTGCTTTCTGACGTTTTTTCAAATAGAAATGGGACAATCTCAAAGTACGCCCCAAGCGAAGTTTCACTTTAAAGGGTGAGCTTGTTTCGTTGCCCTTGTTTTTACGAATGCCGTTATGCTTACCCTTCTGAATATTGTGACAATTAGAGGTTACAGAAAGAAGTGACACTCACGACAAGAAATAGTAATAAACGACAAGAAATAGTAATAAACGAAAACACAAGAATTGGTTGTCTTTTCAAGGCGCTAGCTCTTTGTGACATCAGGTTTTTCCAAGGGCCCAACGGAATCGGTCCCCAGCCAAGTCAAAGTGGTTCATCAGGCTCGATTGTTGCAATATTCCAATACATAAACAAATATACAGTGAGGCAATGGTCGACGCTAAGGATTGTACAGAATACATATCATATTCGAACATAGATTTGGATCAAGGAAGCGCCCGCCAGCTGCAATACTACTTACTGAAATTTGATTTATTCTATTACTTGAAAGTGCAGACCTTTCTTATGAACCACTGAAATCATAGCCTCACCTCAACGACACGTTTCGCTCTATGTGGCCTATGAGATACGCGTATGCAGTGCTACAAGACGCTGGCAAAGTCAATAACGAAGGCAACGCAGAAAGAAGCGCAGCTGGTTCCCCGCCTTTATAGGATCCATCAGAGAAGCCTCACAAACCTGAACGAGCTGGCCCGCTCCAAGGCGCGAGGTCTCGCTTTCCGCGACCTCGGAGAACTCCTCTGCCGGCCCGCACTTGTGGAGAAGAGAGATCAACCGTCCGCTTACAATTAAATTACCTAGGACTTTTATCTTGGCAGCAGAAACTTTCACCATCGCAACAATACGGTAAATCCAGCGCAGACTTTGACTCTCGGGCTACTGCACACTGGTTGGTATCTCAGCTCGGCTTTATTGTTTTTTTTTGTTTATTTCATACCCACAGCACTATAAGGCATTACAGTGGGGGTAATACAACATGATTACAAGACAGAACACAAGCTGAATTGACGGCATGTACAGTACAGCCTATCCAGATAGTAAGAAGTACACTGAATACACAACGTAACGGAGATTAACAAAAATGTACAAAAAATGCCAGCGGATCACATACAGTAAGACGAAAACAAATACAATGTGTATACAGCAAAACAAAACACCCTTCATCACAAAATTATTCACAAAATTCATCATCACAAATTCACAAAATTCACCATGAAGTCATCACAAATCAGCAAAAAATTTATCATCTCTTGCAGGTACTGCAACGAATTTGCTAGCCTAGCCCGCATGATCTGCCGTTGGAGGACAGGGACCAATCGAATGAAAAAATGTGGTTATCCGCTAGGAAGAGCCCTGATGTCGGGGATCACTGTGGGCTGTCCAGAGGGTCCACGATGTGACGGTCGGGCTTGCCTGACTGTCCCAACGTGGGAACGGTCTACCTCAACTGCCATAGCCCTACTTCTAACGTAACGCTAACATTTGGCCCAAAAAGCCAGAACTACTATTCTGACCCTTCGTGTTTGCGTAAAGTTAGTTATGCGAGGTGTTTTATGCAGCGATGAATTTCAAAGCACCTGATACGTAATTATATCTCGTTCATAAAGTTCAGCCACACAAGTTTCTAAGCCTTTGTATAAAAGTAATGTCTGGGCAGAATTTGGCTGCATACAAATAATTAGCTCACAAATATATCAGCACAAAAGCTTCTTTCTTTCGGAACTTTCTTTAGGGCTACGTGATCAGACGACTTCATCTGCTTTTTCCTGAACGTACGTAGTACTTACACCTTTGCGTTTCCGAACACATCAATTGTTTTACAGGACATACGTAGTACCATGCTAAGCCATCACCGAAATAGACATCCACTTTGATATAAATTGTGGCCCAGCTTCAAAAGGTTTGATGCCGGCTTCGGTGGCTTAATTTTCAATAGACTCAAAAACGCTTGCAGCTCGTGTACTTTAGAGTTGGGCGCGGGATAAAAAATCTCAGGTGCTCATGTGGTCAAAATTTTTGGAGCCTTCTACTACGGCGTCTCTGCTAATCGTATTGTAGTTTTGGGACGTAAGCCCATCAAAATAGTGAATTTAGTTTCCGGAAAATTATGACTTCACTAGCAGCACGACAATTGAATAATTAATGCTTTTGTGATAACATTGCTGTTTAATGCGAAATATACTATTTTAACGAGAACGAGACCACTTACTTTATGTTTGGTGCATAGTGCCTTCAGAAGCAATACTGCACGCATTTATCAGGGGCCGATTATAATACTTGTCGCTGATAGATGGTGCCATATTTTGAACAAGGCGTGAGTCTATCTTGAGCGAGTGCATCCGTAGTGCACGGCGGACTGCTTCGCAGAGTCTTCGGCACTCTCAATGGGTGACAGAAGCCTCTCTTTAGTCAGGAAAGCTGCCAGGTTCGCCGTGTAAGAAGAAACCAGCACGAAGGAGAAGATCCACCAAGTTGCAGCAATGATGCATGCTGAAGCTACCCTGCACAATATTCCGTGTTATGTAAAATTATCTTGAACAAAAGGCGGTGCCCAAGCAGGCCACAGGGTGGAACTTTGTCGACACAATGCCACCCTATAGGGAGTGTGCTCCCTATATGTTTTGTATATGGTATGTAGATGCATAATGCCCGATTTTTGACAGAAATAGGTAATTATTCAAAACTGCACTAACAGATTATGTAATGCGCCCTAAATAACTTTTTGTTGTTAAACATGTAATCTCACTGACTTGCATTTTTATGTTCTACTTTTACTGCATTTTTGTTGTATTACTAACCCCCTCTGTAACGCCTTTATGTGCCCTGAGGATAATCTAAATAAATAACAAAGAAAGCTATCCAAAACAAGCCAAATTTAAGTAATGCAAAAATTGCAAACTATCTTGCAATAAAAAACTTGTAAAAAACATGTTGCGTTAAAAAAACATGTAAAAAATAGGCAACCTACAGTCGGGATATGCAGAAAAAATCGTTACTCTTTAAACAACAGAAACACCAAATAAGTACTTTTCTGCAACTTTTGCTATAAAAATTCACCAGGAAACAACAAACTACTGTGAAACCTCATAATTGTGAACTATGTTCTTCCTGGGCCCCGACGCGGTTGTCTAGTGGCTAAGGTACTCGGCCGCTGACCCGCAAGTTGCGGGTCAGCAGCCCGCGACTTGCGGGTCCGGCTGCGGCGGCTGCATTTCCCGGCGGTGGCGGCTGCATTTCCGATGGAGGCGCAAATGCCGTAGGCCCGTGTGCTCAGATTTGGGTGCACGTTAAAGAACCCCAGGTGGTCAAAATTTCCGGAGCCCTCCACTACGGCGTCTCTCATAATCAAATAGTGGTTTTGGGACGTTAAACCACACGAATCAATCAAATCAATTATGTTCTCCCTGTTTCGTTTTGAATATTCAGGTTGGATTTACGCCACCGGTAAATACTTTGTTGCTGTCTATCATGGGGCAGCGTCATCTCGTCGATAGTACTTTAAACACGGGACGTAGATCATTTCAATCGAGATAGCTAAAGTCTAAGGTGTGTAACAAGAATTACCAGTTGTTACAAGCGGGACTGTGGGACGTCTTTCCGAGCGAGAGCAATTCACTAAGGCTATTAGCCACATATCTCCTCAATCTGTCAGCCAAATTTCAATATCTGCGCAACGTAACATTACTTTTTTTAGGCTTAAGGTGTAACATAGAGCTTCGTGATTAATTATTCTGGAAAGCTATAGGCATGTAAAAAAAGTGGTGTTATTTTAATTATTCAGCGTAGTCATACCTCTCGCAGAAGAATGAAGCAATCTCTTAAGCGCTAACTCTTGTCTTTTAAACAATCTCTTTTATCGGCATAAGGTCGAAAACCCAACATTTGCTTAGTTGAAGTTTTCTTTTTAATATGCAAAATATAAAAGGTAGAGAACAAAAATTGCAATACCTAGTTTTAAATAAAGTCTATGCAACATAGCAGTTGATGAAAGAAAGGCAATTTTCAACTTACCTAGGAAATATACCACATACCTGCCTCATGATGGCGCTAACTATGAATCAAAAACTGTTAGCGAGAGTGAAGTCACTTTGCACCGTTGGCAGAGTACTATTTCTCCGGCTGTCAGAATATAACGTCTCTCGTTGTAGATCGGAGGAACTGACAGTTTTCTGACCCTTGATGATGTTGAGCCTGGCACGGCCACTGTCCGTTTCAGTGTACCAATGTACATCACTGCACAATATACTGTTTCTGCAGCAGCATCATTCATAACGTCGCGATACGGCACTATTTCTGCGGCACACTGCGCTCTGAGCACGAGCAACGCCGCACAGAATTACACTCACTGCGACGCACGCCCTAGCGACACAAAGCCACACATCCCCCGAAAGCGGAGACAGGAAAAATAGGAGGAAACGCTTCTGGTTGGTCTTCTTGTACAGTATGCCGACCCCCAACGTCATGAAAGGCATAGTGAAGTCGACAGACTGCTCGCGCTCTGAGGTGATGGTCAGGTCACCAATCGTCAGGTCTGCCTCCTGCAGCGAAGACGTAGGAATCGTTGAACAGTTAAGCCGGTTAAACTAAAGAGCATTTGCTAGAGATGAGGTGGGTTATAAGTACGCTTGTATACTGAAAAACGTATGATGCAACAATTGACCTCAAGAAATTTTCAGATAATTATGGTGATTGACACATTCATATGAAAGCTGTAGAGTGTTTGCTGCGGAGTATTTGCACTTGAAGAGTAGCCAGTATTTACCCTCACATTATTCTGGTTAAAATGTCTCAATAACTTCACTAAGCTTTTCTAAACAGTCTCAATTAGGCCACCTAAGGCTTACAAACCTTACTTTTAATGTAGCAGATGGTGCCATTTCACTTTTTACCCACTTGTCCTCGGTAACATCATCCCTAATCATAGGGTCAAATAGAACAAAGCTTTAGAACACGGAGTTCTGTTTACAATGAAACGAACATGACAGCACGCGTCTAAAGTTATTCCTACGAAATAACAGCGGTTAGGATTTCGGTGTCTATAACCTAAAAATGATAACTTAAGTCCTAATATAATTCTCAACTATTGAGCACTGCGGCTGCTTGACCCTTAGCCGGAGTAAGGTAACTAGTTACGGTCTTTTCCATTATGCTGGCGTGTAAATTCGGTGAACAAAGAGCGAGGGCAAATACGTGTGATGCATGGCACATTAGCCATACTGAGCTTTTACGCATATGACACAACGGGTGAAAGCTGTCTATGTATGTGAACCAAGTCTACGATATGGTGATGTTTTTTTATAAAGAAGCACGATAGCCTAACGTGGTTGCTAGTCTGTTAAAAGTTATTGTTGTTATTAAGAGCGGCAGAAGCTAGACGGTAGTTTTATGTTTAAAATACCATTTATTCTGAAGACTACAAAGCTTTCAAAGCACAAGATAGTTCATAACGGTTGTATATCACCAACCGGAATGCAATCAAACTTTTTGAAGTACTGCGTGGGCTACTTAAGAAGCATGCGAAGTGTTACAATATGCACAAGCAAGTACGACAGTTGTCCTAAAAGCTGGCTACCGTTACATCGATTTGTAGGAGTACACAGTGAATTTCCTTAATCGAAACTCACTATGTCTACAAGTTCGCACATTAGGTCATTTCGCCTGCCCTGTGAATCACGGGTTCCGTAGGCGCCATCTCTGACGAGCTTCAGCCGGAAGCGGGAGCCCAGCGTGGCGGATATTTCACGGAGCAAAACCACGCAGTAAACCTCGATGCGGTCGTTTTCCACGAGCTTGTGCGCGGATTTCTTGAGCATGACGTACGGTGGCTTCTGCAGTAATGATCGTGTAAGGCATACGCAAGAGCTTCGCCCTAAAGTTCGGACAATATCGCCTGCATGTTTTCGGTTTCGAGAGGTTTTAGCATGTATTTATGCATTTTTACGTAACCGTGCTACCAGCAGACAAGAACGCATGTTTTTGCAAAGTTTTAGCTTCGCATGCGTAAACTTTTGTGTACGTAAGCAAAGGTATACCTTTGCGTTTGTGCAACCCACTAAATGGTAATGACAATTGCTTTGAAACGATTTTTAATTTAGTTAAAATTGAATCGAAACTGAGAAAAAATTGTAAGATATGTTTTTATTGTTTTATCATATACTGTTGCATAAAAATACTGGATTACCAGACGATAGTGTTGACAACTCGTGATGACATGACCATGTTTGTTTGTGCGTAGTAAATATTTATTTATTTATTTAATTATTATTTATTGTATACTTGCATTGCCTGATTGGGCATTGCAGCAGGGGGTTACATCCAAAAATATACAAAGTAAACACACTCACAAAGCGTGGTAAAATACATCGTTGTCAAAAGTGTTATGAAGGAAATATTAGCAAAAAGGAACTCTGTCGTCATTGTCCCGCTGCAAAGCATTTATTCAAGAAGTGGAATGAATGACTTTTCTGTTTCTGCAACAACACTTTTGTGCTCTCCTGGTTTTGCTTGGATGGATAAATGGATTGATATAACTGAACCCCTTAGATCGATCGGGTGGTGGCTAACGCCACCAAGCCTTAATACTTAGTGAACCAAAAACTAGATTTCTTTTTCTTTAAATGATGAGATTGAGGACTCGTACTTTGCAGTGAAGAGTTTAATTTCACTCGTGCCTTGACTTTAGCCACCAATCAGATAACCTCCTTCTAGTTAATTCAACCCACTTAAAGTCTATTTTGCCCTCCCTGTCCCTAAACCCCAGTGCTTTGAAAAACTCTGCGCCATCATCCTGATTTATAGAGTGAAGCTCTTTAAAGAACATTATCAAGTGTTCGGCAGTTTTCTGTTCTTCTTCAAACACACTGCATAGCGTGTCTACCCCTTCGTATTTGACCCTACATGTCTCGGTTCGCAAAACTCCCGTCCTGGCCTCAAACAGTAGAGAACTACCCCGAGTATTATCATAGATCGTTTCCTTCACAATTTCCTGCCTAAAAGTGCTATAGATCTCTAGTGCGGACTTCTTTTTTATGCCAATTCTCCAAATATCGGCCTCAGCTTCCTTCACCTTCTTCTTAACCGATAATTCTTTTTGGTTTGGCCCCCTGCTGTTTTCTAAGTATTTACCAGTTAATTTTCTGGTTTGCTTCCTCCATTTTGTATCGACTTTCTTTATGTACAAAGAGCTGAATACCTGCCTAGCCCAACGCTCCTCCCTCATTTCTATCAATCACTTCCCAAATTTTATCTCGCTGCTAGCTTGCCTGCCCTCAAATGATGTCCATCCCTTATCACCTTGTACTCCCTGATTTGGTGTATTCCCGTGAGCACCTAAGGCAAGCCTACCTATTCCACGTTGCTTCATTTCTAATCTTGCTTGAACTTCTGATCTCAAGCACAAGACCGCATTGCCGAACGTCAGACCAGGAACCATGACCTCTTTCCATATTCCTCTCACAACATCACACCTAATTCAATTCCACAGTGTCCTGTTTTTCATCACTGCTGCATTCCTGTTACCTTTAGTCGTGAGGTATATTTCGTGTTCCCTTAGGTACTCGTCCCCATTGCTTATCCATACGCCAGATATTTGTATTTATCTGTTATCTCTAGCGTGACCACCTGTATTCTTAGCTCACTACCTTCATTATCGTCAAAAATTATGACTGCTCGTTTTTCCTTACTGAATCTGAAATCTAACCTATCTCTCTCATTACCTCAGATGTCTATCAATCTCTGCAAATCTTCCTTGTTGTCGGCCATTAGCACTATATCATCTGCGTACATCAACGCAGGTAGTGCATGATCAATGAGTCTTTCTTGTTTGATGAAAGAGAGGTTGAAGCCCATTTCACTCCCCTCTAATTTGGCCTCTAATCCTTGTAGGTGTGCCCCGCCGTGGTGGTGTAGTGGCTTAGGTACTCGGCTGCTGACCCGCAGGTCGTGAAATTGAAACCCGGCTGGGGCGGCTGCATTTTCGATGGAGGCGAAAATGTTGTAGGCCCATGTGCTCAGATTTGGGTGCACGTTGAAGAACCCCAAGTGGTCGAAATTTCCGGAGGCCTCCACTACGGCGTCTCTCATAGTCATATGGTGGTTTTGGGACGTTAAACCCGACATATCAATCAATCGTCAATCAATACTTGTAGGTACATCATGAATAATAAGGGTAACAGAGGACATCCCCGCCTAAGCCCCCGTTTTACCTCTGCAGGCTTGGATACCTGTTTTTCCCACTTTATAATTACCTTGTTACGTTTATAGATATCCTTTAAAATATTAGTGACTACATCTTCCACACCTAGTGTGTCAATTATTCCCCGCAATTCCTCCTAAACCACGCTATTGATACCTTGATATCCAAAAGTGCTAGCCACAGTGGCCTGTGTTCTTTTTCTGCTATTTCTATGCACTGCGCCAGGGAGAACAGATTGTCTTCCAGCATCCTGAGTTTCCGAAATCCATTCTGCAGTTCCCCCAGCACCCCCTCATCTTCTATTCATACCTGCAGTCTTTCCTTTATAATCTGCATCGCCAGCCTGTAGAGTACTGATGTCACTGTTATAGAACAGCAGTTGTTTATTTCAGCTTTGTCCTTCTTTCCTTTATAGATCATGCTCATTCTGCTAAGTATCCATCCATCAGGGACTTGACCATCTAATATTATCTTGCTCACTGCCTCTCTCAAAGCCTGCTTAGACTTCGGACCTAATGTCTTTATAACCATAATTGCAATGCCATCAGGGCCTGTTGATGTACTACTAGGAAACCTCTTCTCAGCGCTCTACCCCTCTCGTTGTGAAAATGGAGCTATTGCACCACTTGATTCATCTTTGTGTATTGTAGTGCAAAAAGCACTTCTTTGCTGAAATTTTTCTGTCACCCTTGTTCTTGTATATTAAATAGCTTCGTCCCCTTCTAGCCTAGCTTCTTGAGCTGTAGGTATAAGCCTCTTCTCTAGGCTCGTCTCGTTTCTTAGGGAGTTTAGATGGTTCCGAAATTTCGCACCTGCCTTTCTATTTTTTCTGTAATTCTGCCAGCCACTGACCTCCCTTTCGTCGTATCTTTTCATTGCTCTGAAGGGTTGCATCACTTCTAGAGCTCAGAAAAATTTCCCATTTTCTCTCGACATCATCTGTCGGTTCACCCCGCTGCTTAGCATGTCTGTGTTCCTTAGAGGCTTCCTGACGTTTTGCTATGGCTCTCTTAACTTCCTCATCCCACCAACTCTTGGGTTTGTGTCTTCTCTTTATGGTGACTTGTCACGTGCCTTAGCAAGCTCTATCTCAAACAGTCTAATTAGATTCAAGTATGTCTACGCTGTTTTACTATACTCAGTGTTTACTTTCTCGATTTGTTTAGTAGCTATTTTTATTTGCCTTTATGAATAAGATTTTTCTGGTAGTTGCTCATCTAATCTCCTTCCCACTTTCACTGCTCGTTCAAAACTTAGCTTGATACGTTTGTGAACAGTACCCGGACTTCTGGAGCATCGCATCCTTCATTTATGTGCATTCCCCTGAGCTTGTCATACATCCCATTTGACATCAGTGCGTAATCTATCGTTGACTGCAGCCTTCCTACCTCCCATGTTATTTGCCCTTCACACTTCTCGGCCTTTCGCCCCGCCACGTTGGTCCAGTGGTTAAGGTACTCGGCTGCTGACCCGCAGGTCGCGGGATCAAATCCCGGCTGTGGCGGCTGCATTTCCGATGGAGGCGGAAATGTTGTAGGCCCGTGTACTCAGATTTGGGTGCACATTAAGGAACCACAGGTGGTCTAAATTTCCGGAGCCCTCCACTACGGCGTTTCTCTTAATCATATGATGGTTTTGGGACGTCAAACTCCATAAATCAATCAATCACTTTTCGGCCTTATACGGCGCCACCTATCCAGCTTATCGGGGAGCTTTAGGTCTCTTTCGTTTACTTTTGTGGCATACCAGCTCCTCCAGCTTCAGTAAGCTGGGTGAAACAAGCAGATCACAATTGACACTCGCATTTGCGGCTTGAGTCTCCGCAAGGCAGAAACCGTGCTTGGTTTCACTCGTTGGATTCCGTGCCGACCGGTTGTGCCCCCGCGATTTCCTGACGCCATGAAGCTCTCGCTGAGTTGTGCCCTGTTGTCGGGCTTCTGCGACCGTGTTCATCTTTCATATCTTCTTATTTCTGTATGTGGGTCTTCCTGTCCATGCGCCTATCTCTATTCCTGTTCCTTTCAATCCCTCCTTACCCCCATCCCTCGTGAGTTACTGTTGAGGTGTCGCACTATGATGCAGACAATTACGAGGCTTACTTTTATCTTCTTTTCTCTCTTTTAAAAATCACTTATTCACGAACGAATGTGAATTTGTGAGATAGGGCCGGAAACGGAAAACCTTTCGGGAGAGTAGTAAAGTCCATAAAAGTTCAATGTTTTGTAGAGGCTCGTGCATGCGCAGATTGATTCCGGTGTCGGATAACGCGGTAAATTGAAGAAGTGTACGTACAAGCTAAAAGCCCTTCATAACGGCATAGAAACTTTGTTTCCTTTGATAGCACGCAGTCACCATTGCGGAAAACTAACGTTACACATTTTTAGCGTGTACTGTATTCCAGGCTACGCATAGGGGCATAGGAATATCGTGTTACCGACCAGTGGTCCCGAAATCTTGCGTCACTTGTGGAACCATAGTCATGGACTTGTTTTTTTTCCCTTTGATTACGAAGGACACTCATTCCTAACTACGCTGCTGCAACACATTTCTACAAGAACAATTTAGTGCTTGCCTGGTTCTTCTCTGCCCCGCTACAGGTGGCACAACCTTACCGCTCTTTAGGGGCTCTATGTCATTCACGTTTAGTGCTTCCATTTTGTAGATCACTCAAAGTAATAATAATTGTAGCGGTTTCACGTTAGTAAATATAACTAACGCCGTAGTGGAGGGATGCGGTAATTTCGACCTCTTGGGGTTACTTTATACGTGCGCGTAAATCTAAGCACACTCATTTCAAGCATTTTCACCTTCATAGAAAATGCGACCGCCACTGCCGGGATTTGATTTAGCGGCCTGCGGGTCAGCAGCCGATTGCTTTAGACATTCGACCGTCGAGGTGAATAGGTTACTCAAATTCGGCAATGTAGATCAAACAGCGCGTTCGTAAATGGCACTCGCACATCGGCTGCGAGTGATTCGGTAGCTTGAGTCTGTGGGTAGTGGATATAGGAAGGTAGCCGGATATAGGAAGTTGATGACATGTTCTGACGTTGGGCCCTCCTGCGTAACTACCAAAATTTTCCGGTGCTTCAGGAAGTCAGCAATCCAACGCAGTAACTTACTCTTGAATTCCTGTAACGCCAGGCCTTTCAGAACGTGAACACGACTCACTGTCGTATGCTCGGTGGACATCAAGGAATGCAGCGACAGTAATGTTTTCTTACGATCGTTGATTTTCAACATCTGTGACCAAATTCAGAATGCAGTCCATTGTGTATCTACCTCTTCTGAAGCCGGCTATGCTTTTTGGTAGTAGTTTTTTCATGTCTTGCCACCATAAATTTCGTTCATTTATCTTTTTTCATCACTTTTGAAAAACAACTTGTCAAACTAACCGGCCTAAACGAGTCCAACTGCATAGGGCTCTTCCCTGGCTTTAGCAACGGTACTACTTTTGATATCTTCCAACTTTCCAGAACTTTTTCTTCTTGCCAACTTTTATTATAGATGTCAAACAGGTGTAGTTTTCCTTTCTTTCACAAATTAGCAAGTGCAGTGTGTGTAACTTCCTCTGTTCCCGGTGAACTTGTTTATTTTACTGAAGACAGCACATATTGTAGCTCCTCTGGTGTGAAGCCGTAATCAAGATCTGATGAACTGATCGCAGAGAACCTTGTTTCAACCACCGAAGCCGATTCTGCTGATGATTTATATTCCCTAGTTTGGAAGGTCTCTCCGTTTCTCAGTATAAGATCGCAAAATTTTTCGACAATCACGCGTTAGCTAACTCCTCGAGACAGCGCTAGAGCCTGCAGTGGTCTCGAGCGGTCTACTGGCTGTCGGAGGCAGCGTACCATGTTCCGCAGTTGAGGTGCCGAAGTAAATAGAGAAAGTGAGGCACATAAATCTTGCCACCTTTTGGTTGAAAGCTTTTGTAGTTGGTTATGCATTGTAGAATGTACTTTCTGTGCAACCTTGAAATCTTCTAAATTACCCGACCTACGATATCTTATCTCAGATCAGCGTCGTATTGCCCGAAGGCTCTCGTACTCAGCGTCAACACGCGAATACCCATCTGGAATGGGTACTGCACGAGTTTCTTTTGGTTAGAAAATGTTTTATCTTGCTTGCTTGATTGATTGATTGATATGTGGGGTTTAACGTCCCAAAACCACTATATGATTATAAGAGATGCCGTAGTGGAGGGCTCCGGAAATTTAGACCACCTAGGGTTCTTTAACGTGCACCCGAATCTAGGCACACGGGCCTACAACATATCCGCCTCCATCGGAAATGCAGCCGCCGCAGCCGAGATTCGAACCCGCGCCCTGCGGGTCAGCAGCCGAATACCTTAGCCACTAGACAACCGCGGCGGGGGGGATGTTTTATCTTCGATGCATATGCTTCTGCGTCAGAACAAGGTTCAAGATTTTGTCTCGGTACTTCTCAAAAGATTGTCTAATTTGTAATTCTTGTTGTGCGATTATTTCTCCTTTTCTTCAACTTTGAGTGATATACGAATACTGGCAAGTGGTCACTTTCTCTTGTACCAGCGTCTGCAGTCAAGTCTGCTCCAGCCGCTAATTCAGAAGAGCACACAGTGATGTCTAGTACGCTGCAGTAGTTATGCCCCCATAGAAACGTTAGAGAACCATCATTTAGTATAGTGTAACCATGGTCTTCGCATATTTTTACTGTAGCAGATGCCCTTACATTACAACGCTCACTACCCCACAATTCATGGTGCGCGTTAAAATCACCACATATAATTATGGGATCATGATCAGATCTACACACTGCAGCCAACTCTGCATATGAAACGTTTGCTTGAGAGTGCACGTATACACTAACTATAGTTACAGTAACGTTACCAAACTTCAACTTGCATCTAACGAATTCCAGTGCATCTGTTTTTGAAGTAGCCACAAGTGTCGATGGAATATCGCGTCTCACGCACTTCACTCTGCTTTTTGCAGCAGAACGTTCCGTTTGGTACACCACATAATTGTACAAGCGAAAGTTAGTGGAGACTCTTGTTTCGGAAATACACAATATCGGAAACCCGTGCTGAGTGACAAATTTCCGAAAATATTCACTCTTATTCTGCAAACCATTGCAGTTCCACTGGAATATTGTGCTTCCTTTATACGAGTTAGATAGTCCGGTAGCCATGATTACTACAAGATAAGATGCTCAACATATAGCAGCAATTTCACGTATGGTAAAGAGCCTGCTTCTGGCAGGGATCGTAGAATTGCTTTAAGAGCTGCAAAGATTTTTCGCAAAATGACTTGGTCGTTTCCGGCTGTCTCCACCAAGATCGCATTTCTTGAAGAATTTTTCCTTAGCAAGCTGCTGTGACCCTTCCGTTTGGTAGTCCATAGCTCCTTGGTTGTGTCTGGCCCGGCATAAAGTGTCACTTCAGCATGTTATTGGGCCCGAACTTCTGTGCCAACGCGATGTTTTGGTGCTGAGCGCTTCAATAATTCCGAGTAAGAGTCATGCCACCACTGTTTTGCATTTCTTTGTCCCGCAGGAACATCTTCGACAATATCCGCATATTGTGCTAGACCTCTTTGTATCTTAAGGTACCGTTTTACAATTCTCTCTCTTTGTACAGCCGATGCCAAATGGTTTCGAAAGCAGCCTGAAAACGACGCCGGATGTGGTCCATCACAGTTGGCACACTTAGGTTGACGCTTCAAGGTGCATTCTTTGTAATCATGAGTGCCCACACATACCTTGTATCTCTTGGTTCCCCTGCAAGTCTTAGCCATATGTCCATATCTCTGCCAGTTGTAACACCTTACAGCCGGTCTAATGTATTCTTCGACAGTGTGAACCGTAAAGCCGGAAGCAACTCTTTTTGGCGATGGCATGCCATGTTTAAACTGGAGTATTACATCACGTATGGGCTGCATTGTGACACTTCCATCTTCATTTCTTGTCTATCTCTTTTGTCATGTGACTGAGATTACTCCAGCATCTTTAAGATCCTCCAGTAGGATATAATTACTGTATTCAAGTGGAAAATCTCTTATCTTTGCTAGGGTCTTCATGTAAGACTTAGGTATCATCACATGTACAGGCAATCCAGCCAGACTCTTGATCAGCAGCAACTTGTTTGCCGTGTACAAAGACTGTACTCCAACACAAAAACTTCCGTCTCCGTTGATTCTTGATGACGTCACTTTCTTATTGATAGCAGAGATTATCTCAGATGCCATGCGATTTGCATTCACCTTCCAAAATGAGTCCTCGGCAGCGATATGTCTGAACACCACCGGTATCCCTGTAGCTCGGTTCTTGTGATGGCTGACCACCGTGTAAGCTCCCTCGTCTTCCTTGGGTGCTTCTGTATGTCAATAAGGGAGTAGATCGATGTGGTGTCATCGTTGTCAACCTCCTATTTCTCCTCTGTACGCCTCTTCTTACACTGCAAGGCCTCGCTGTTCTCTGTATGGAACGTCGATATTGTTGCTGAGCCTGCAACAACTTGAAGTCGAGCGGGATTGATAAATGGCACTCCGCTTGGCACTAGCGTCATCTCGTTGTCCCCCATACCCGGCCTTTGCCAGTAATGTGGCTAGGGCCCGCTAAGGGGCAATTCTGATCGCGATGCTTAGTGAAACCCCGACTCAGTGATGTTTAGCTGCTACTCTGGAGACAGTCCACCCACCGCACACACCGTAAAAAGATCCCGAACGGAATATAATAACTGGCATAAGAGAGCGAAATGAAGCTACGGGTTTCTTCCATTCACTTGTTCTTTCCTTTGAACTTGTCATTTCTTTTCGTGATGGAGGGGCGCCAGACGCCCTCACACGTGCATGTTTCAAAGCAACGCAGTGCGGCGCGCGCCTGCGAGTACATAGCAGGCCCGGCGCCTGGTGTGGCAAAGCCGGCGTGACACCACGAAATGAACACCGGCGAGCACGCGCATGGCTTCATGTCAAAATGTGATGGCGCCTTGAGTGTGTCATTTAGTCATGTTCTCACATGACACGCATCTCATGATTTTCATTTTGCACCAGTCACATACCTTCGTCATTCATTGGCGTCACCTAATACAAAATTTGGCATATTGAAGCTAGGGAAACGGACAAGAGCGCATCATCAATGTTGCATGTGGTCATATTGTGACATGACACGCATGTCATGATTATCAAGTTTGGATGTCTCATTTACCTATGTCGTCCATCAACGTCGCGTAATACCGAGTTTGGTACATGTGAAGCTAACGAAACGGCCAGGAACGCATCATGAGCGTAGCATGTAGTCATGTTGTTACATGACACGCATCTCCTGTTTAAACGTAAACATTTTGACAGCAATCTGTCTGGCTGGGTAGAAAAGTTTAGAAAATTGAAATTGCTCCAGCCACAGTTCAAAAAGAGCCCAACGTTTCGAGACCGACTCGGTCCCTTCCTCAGGGGGTGACTGTCTTGGTCATGGAAGTGTCGTCGCGTCGTGTTCTCTCACCCCGGCTCCGGCTTTCCCTTTCCACCACGTTTCGGAGACCGTGAACGTACACCGAAGGCATTGTTCCCAGCGAGCGGTTCACGTTGGCAGGCGTATGCTGAATGTGCCAAGACTCGAGCAAGAGCCTCTTTCCCAAATTCCGTTCTGTTTCAATAACAGAAGCGCCGTCTAAGTCAATTTTATGGTCGTGCTTCTCGCAGTGCTCCGCCAGAGCGCTACGTTGCACTTCCATCTTCCTGACGTCGTTCTTGTGTTGGCGCATTCTTTCCGGGAAACACTTGCTCTCGCCTATGTAGCAGGCTGGACACCCAGAACACGACACTTTGTAGACAACGCCCGGGTGTAGCACCCTCGGAGGGCGGTCTTTCGGCCGCGGTAGCAAGCGAGCGAGCGTCGAAACAGGTTTATGGATTACCGTGACCCCGGCTTTTCCTAGGACTCTCGAGAGCTGTTCACTTATGCGCGGCACATTTGGAATGGCGACGCGGTTGTTTGGCATCTTCGTTTCTCTCGTGTGCGGTGGTGTGGCCAGGGCGGAAAGGGGGTCGGGCGGTGTGTCGCTTGCAGGTGTCTTTCCGCGGTGCGGTGGTTGTCGTCTCGACAAACGGCGTGACGCCCGGCGGATGAACGCTTCTGTGTAGCCATTCCTTCGTAGCTCGGCGACAATCCTCTTTTCTTCTTTCTTCCTCTCACCTTCCGACGTGCAGATTACTCGTGCACGTGAGAGGAGTGCCGAAACCACTGAAGCTTTGTGGGCAGTTGGATGACAGGACGAAAAATGCAAATATCTGCCGGTGTGAGTTGGCTTTCTTTACACCGAAAAGGTCATGCGCTCGCCCTGTCGTCTGACTAAAACATCGAGAAACGGAAGCGCCCCGTCTCGCTCTCGTTCCACCGTGAACTGTAACGCTTGGTCGATGGAGTTTAGATGTTCGAGGAAGCTGTCTACTGCTGCCTTCTTTATTATGCAAAAACAGTCATCCACGTACCTCACAAATACTTTCGGCCTGTCAATAAAGGAGCCCAGTGCCGTCTTTTCTATGTGTTCCATTGTGAGGTTCGCAGCCGTAACGGAGATCGCCGCTCCCATCGCGGTCCCGCTGGCTTGTCTGTAGAAGCTCCCGTTGACGCTGAAATACGTCCCCTTGAGGCAGTATTCCAGTAGGCGACACAGTTCGTCGACGCCCAGGCAGGTTCTTTCATCCAAGAGCTCGTCTTGGTTCAACGCTGCTCGTGCGCTAGATACCGCTAGTGCTACGGGCACACTGGTGAACAGGGATACGACGTCGAACGAGACGAAGCACTCATTGCTGCTCACGGTCACATCTCTCATGCGCTCCAAGAAGTGGCTGGCGTCGCGTATGTGGGTTGGTGTTTGCCCCACGAGCGGCGCGAGAGTCCGGTGGAGATACTTGGACAGCGCCCGGAGTGGAGATGTTGTAAAATCCACAATAGGACGGAGCGGAACTGTGGGCTTGTGGGTCTTGGGAAGCCCGTAAAATCCTGGTGCAGAGCCGTTTCGGCAGATGAGCTGGAGGTATGTGTTTCTCGCCTTCGGGTGCGCTTTAAAGATATCCGCCAGGAGCTTGTTCATTTCCCTTTGGACACTTGGTGTGGGGTCCTTCGTCAGCTGTTCGTAGGCCGGACTGTCCAGCAGGTCTCGCACTTTGTCGCTGTATGCCTCCCTGTCGAGCAAGACCACTGCGTTCCTTTTGTCGGCCGGGAGGATGACAACCTTATCATCATTTCGGAGCGCATGGATCGCCTTACACTCCTCTCTCGACAGGTTGTGCTCACGGCGCTTTCCTGTTTTTGATAGTACGCCGATAGCCTTGAGACGCACGTTCTCCCGAATGCCGTTGTCGAGTCGCCTTATGCCTTCCTCCGTAGCCGCGATGATCTTCGGCAGTGACGGACGTGTCGTGGGCGTGTCGTGTCGTGGTCGTGGACCTACCGCAACCATCTCGACTTCACGAGGACCTGTCGGGAGAGGAACGTGATACCACGAAGCCTTCAGCTCAAGCGCCTGGTGCACACGGCGGAGGGCGACAAGATCATCGCACAAGCTGAACGGCGGCTACTAAACGCCCGAATCCATGAGTGCCACAGCGTCATCAAGAAGAAGGAATTAGACCTGTTCTTTCTACGACGGCAACTTCAACATCGACTGCCCGACATCTTTCCGTCACTGGAGGAGTTCGCACGAAATGTGGCTGCAACAACAGCGCAGAAACAACAAGCGACCCACAAAAGTAAGCTTGCGACGCTTCAAGGCGAAAAACACCACTACAGTCCTGACAACGAGAATTTCGTCATCAATCTGTCCTCCAAACAACTCTCCCCGACAGAGCACAGCGTGCTGGCAAAGGGACACAACTTCAACACGACCGGTTTGGTTGAGAGCAGGCAAGTGTTTTTCTTTCCTCCCAGTTCGGAGGCGGCGCGAGTTTGCACGCGACCAGACCAAGCACCACTGACACCCTCCTTTTTTCCTCTCTTTAACATTCCTTTCTCTAGTAACCTCCTGAGAGAGAGACAGTTATGACGCCACGCTTTTCTCTTCACTCTTCTTTCTTACAAAGCCACTATGTGGAGAAGAGTGGGCAGGTTATTGAAAACCGAAGCCTTGGGTGGCAGCTTGCCATCTAGTGAGCATTTTGGAATCACCGGAGAGGCAACCTTAAGCGGCGACCGCAGAAGTGCACACACTGGCAACACTAGTGTACACGCCGGCAGCCGCCGTACATCAAGCCGTGAGCAAAAGGAGCAAGCTCCTAATAAAGCAAATTGTGTCCTTCAATACTCCGCCTACAACACTGCTCAAGGGGGGAGGCTACCACAGAAGGGCAACTTTTTTGTTTGTTGAAATCTCCCAATGAAATTTCAGGGTAGTCTAATTATAAAGCCATTTGAACAACCACAAAATTTCATGCATTTAGGTTCACTGGTTCCGAAATTACAGCCATTTATTAGGGTAGTGCACATAGGTTTTTCAGTCAGGCGCTTGTAAATTTAATCAATGGGCTAGTGCCGTGAAATTCACTGTGATGATTTTTGGATGGATGCATTACACTACGACAGAGACCTTTTTTTCAAATTCCTTGCATAAAAGTTTTAGCAGAGCAACAAATTTGGTGTTTGCCATTGAGATTTTATCAATGAAATTTTAATTATCACAAATTACAGATGCAACAAATTTAAAAAGCAGTTCTGTCACTGTTTGGGCTATTTATCGGGGTACATAATAAAACAAATCTGATAGAAATGAGATGAACGGTTGAAGAGGTATCGCCAGACAAAACAGCCTCACTGGCCAAAACAAGTCATTTTGAGAAAACGGGCTTTGAAAGTTTCGAACTCGTATTTTGGTCTAAAATTACCCTACAAAGTAGCTAAAAATGTTTTTTAGGACTCTTTTCCTTTTCCGCTTTTTCTGCTTGTGTTGCAGCCATTTCCGAGTCTTTTTCACACGTAAAGCCTCTTTCTCGGCATAGCGCCGAGGTTTGGTTGCAAAACAATCTATTTTCTCGGCAACCAAACCTCGGAATAGCGCCGAGGTTTGGTTGCAAAACAATCGCTATCTTCCGCGGCTAACTCCTCGAACGTCCAAGAACCTGTTGGCAAATGCACAGTCGGCGACACCGTTGCACTGTTCGAGGCCGTAATCACTGCAGTTAGCGAGCGCAACTCGTCAGGCGCACTTGAGCAGGAAACCCCAACACCAGCCTCACTTGTGACGACGGAGCGTTGCGCTGATGGTGTAGCAACCTCGACGTTATGATAAGCATCAATGCAGTCATCATCTTGAAAAGACTTAGAAGAAGCTGCTCAGCATCTATGTGACTGTCGCCCAGCATTGGCGCGTGAACAAGCCTCACCATGCGTACGAGCCTTATCGGACGCTTTCTTGAACAGAACGCATGCAGACTCTCAAACTTTGCCCTGCCCACTCTTAGTGACAGAACAACAATCAGCGTCCCGTGAACAAGGTGAAAGATCATCTCATAAAGGTGGTAAAAGATTGAAGAGCACGTGTGAGAACCGAGCGAAATGATGGCAAACGGGACACACCAAGCACACCCAGAGAACAGTGGTGCTTGCAAGACCGCGCCGAGCAAGCACCACTGTTCTCTGGGTGTGCTTTGTTTTGCAATTTTTCGGTTTTCAAAGAGCGCGTCCCTCTTAAGGCATTTCTTGTGGACAACTTCAGGTCCTGCATGGTTTCACTGAGAGCTTGCACTGCCATCCGACATGCACAGCCGCGTAGTCTGAAGTGCCGAGGCGCTCTAGTGCTTTGTGTGGAACTATCGCTGTAGAAGTTTCACGAGCCCACATCTGCATCCACATCCAAACACTTGTTGAGCTTCTATTTCTCGTGAAGTCATTGAAGGTGTTAACGACGGCAGTCAGTCGTTTGCTGGTTCTTGATGTCCAGATGGGCAAGTTGTCTGGCTTCTCAGGCGCGCTGAAGGTACATGGTGATGTCAAGGTTTTCTTCGTCGGTGATGTTGGGTGTTATGACATCGAGCATGATTGTGAGACTATTAATAATCATGAGACATTTTGAAAGGCTCCATCTGGGTGGTTTCTTATAGTGCCGTGTTGCAACCAAAAGTTGCACGGGTTGAGAGTGTCCCAATTTGTATATTCGACGTTGACTTACATTACTACCGTCTTGACAGCTGTCTATAGCAATGCAAAAATTTGTGAGAGTTGGTAGAGCTTTGCCGTCGTTGAGTTTTTCTTTTTAGTCTGTGTGTCTGCATTGTTTTAAGACTTCAACTTTTTCTGTGAACCTGCGGCACGTTCTGTACAGGTCTGGCTTTTTTGGTGCAATTAACGCGAATTAAGTGCACTCAATTAGGGTTTCCTCTAGTATTACGTAGATGGCACGAAAGAAAAAAGTCGCCTTTTATTCTTTTGTAGCACAAAGGTACAAGAAAAGCTGTCCGCATTTCTCGAATATGCCTATATATTGAACTAGTTATTTGAGAGTGTCGTGCTCTAGCTAGGAGTGGTCGGATGTGCCTTGGACATTGTAGAACAACATAGTTCTCCTCACATAGTTACTGAGGCATCCTTTTTGACACGTCAGCTGGGGCTTGCATGGGGTGGGGAGTCCCATTTGTTTGCAGCTCAAGACGTGGTGACAGCTCTGCTCTTGCAGCTCTTGATTTCTCTGTCTAGGGACAGCATATGTGTCTCTGGCACGTGTTTTGCGGCGGGGATTGTGAGCAGGTTCTGTACGGTTTAAAGTCGCTGTTATTGAAAGTTCTGCAGCAGAGGAAAAATTCATACTTGTCCCAGATTTGAACCCGGGACTACCTTTTGAGGACTAACGCTCTTACTATCTGAGCCCGCAAGGAATCTAGTGGATATCGGCCTTAGGGTAAATTAAAAGCCGTAAGCACGGGATGCAGACATTCTAATTTGGCATCCCAGAGTTATGAGTTGACTGTTGATTTTTGCTGATGCAATCAGTACCACTGGTCAGCATAGATAACAGCATTTTCACTTTCGCTCGGTAGTGAAGTGTAAATTAGTAGAACAGAACTGTTTCATATTTGCTTCATATGTCCACTGTGTGTACGGAGGGCCAGAATTTTAGCAGCTAATGGGTGCAATATGAGAATTCTCTTGTAAGCACATTGCCTGTAAGCATCTTGTGCTTTCTGTCAGCTGAGCCTGTTCATGATGGCCATCTGCAGGCCGTGCAGCTGCACTGACAAAAGACCAGTGTCGATCGCCGTTTACACTGGTCCAGCCTAAGGAAATCACCGGCTGCTAGGTTTCACGGTTACCGCGTCTCATCAAATCGTCTGTGCGGACAGGTGCCAGCAACGAGTCTGAGCAAGCGCGAGTGGTTCCACAGAGTAAGCAGTTATTGTCGTTGTCCCTAACACGTTGTGGTGGCTTAGTGGTGTAAGCACGACGGTGGCACTTAAACTCTTGAAAGGGACACTTGAATGAAACGGTGAATTGGTTTGGATTAATAAAATTCAAGGACTCTGTATTGCCACGAGTATTGCGTTCGTAAGTTCATCATTAGCAAAAGAAATCGAAGTAGAAGTGTCGTTTTTAAATTTCTCGCTGAAGCCTCCGCCCGTAACTTCACCGATTTCAAAACGATTAACAGCTATGCAGGACCGAGTGATGGTGTTTGGTGTGGAAATGGCAAGGTGGTTCCTACACCTTCACTTTCGTTTCATGCTTTTTCTCACTTGCGATGTGTCGCCTCATGATCAAGTGCTGTCTTCAGGAATGTGAAATTGTACTTTACTGATACAGTAGACTCCTTTTAAATGAAACCTGAAGGGACCAGGAAAATGTGTTTCCTTTAAGAGGAGTTTTGTTTATTGAGAGATAAACAGGGTTATAATATTGAAGTACGAAACCAAACATATTACCGACAGTTGTTCCATTTAAGCAGCAATTTCATATAAAAGAATTTCGTGTGAAAAATATTCTTTCTTTAGTGTCCCTCTAAGCTGGGGTGAAACCTTAAAAATGAGTTAGAAAATTTGGGCTGTAATGTAGTAATATAAGATATGGCTATGAAATTTGCAAGGAATCATAAAGACAGATGCAGCTTGGCACAGGGGCTCAAAATCATTTTATCTTGTATTTTTTTATTTTTAATTTTTCTACATAGCATATTTAAAAAAGAATAAGTTATCTGCAGAGCGTTGCAAATTTGCAACAGTGTAACTTAAATTGTGACTGCACAACAAAAGCTTGATTTATGTTTTTGCATTTCTTAATGCATGAAAACTGGCACTTAGGAATGTCATTTTTTTATATACTGAAATTCAAATGCACGTATGCTGCAGGTTCTAGTTGCATCTATCTAAATGACTCAACACACATTAGAATTTTGTTTGCCTATGCTCTCTATAGTTCCTGAAAAAAGGTACATAAGCCTCTGAAATCTTTTTGAGAGAAATGCAGAGACCACACGAAAATACATGCTCATTTCTCATCAACATTTCCAAGCCCAAAACCAAAAGTTATTTTTGAAAAAGTGAGTACATAAGTGGGATAAATTTTTTGAAAGATAAAGAAATTTTCTATCGGGTGATGGCAAAATCAAATTTTTCTTCTGAACAAAGTCTCTCTGCACCATCTAGTGGAAGACTGTTTTAGACACAAGTTTCTTTAGTTAGTATGGTATACTTCCGTGAATATGAATTTTCGTGGGCTTATATCGAGCCCAATTGTTATGTATAAGTGGGGTTGTTCGTTTTCGGGTAAAACCTGATTTTACCCGATTCTTGCACCCCGAACAAGTTTCAGGAGAATCGGGTTAAACCCGATTTCTCCCCGGATAAACCTCCCTGTAGCGATCTGCACAATCGTGAGTTGCTGCTAACTCGTGTTGATGCTCTTCCCCTTCTCTTCTCACCACTACCTGTCTCCTTTGTCACCCCTTTCTCCTCTCTAATCTTTACATCCCCTCTCTCCTCTGCACGCACATGCGTGAGAGCGTACATGCACCCCCCCCCCTAAAAAATGCTTGCAGAAGAAAGTGAGAAACACGTTTGAGGCCGGCCACGCTTCGAGTACATTGTGAACAAATTTAGGGTGAAAGAAAAGCAAAGAAATCTGCCCCTTTGCCCACTGCAGATTAGTCTCGGGTATGCGCACCTGCTTCCAAGAATTTCTTCTGGGTATTTTTTCTGTGGTATACCGCCCCCCCAAATGTAACATGTGCAACTTTTTTACGTTTTTAGACACTTTCCTGTCGTGGGTCAATGAAAATGGTTACAATCTTACTATCGGGGGTGACCTAAACATTGATATGCTAACTTCCAGCCCCCAACGTCTTGAACTTTGCAATATCATGGAATCAAACGCATTTAAAAATGTTATAAAACACCCCACTCGATTTCATGCCCAATCCTGCACACTTATCGACGTCATTATAACAAATAGCACAAGTGCACCTCTTTGCTCGGGTGTCCTTAAGACACATATTAGCGACCATTTGCCTGTTTACTCAATTTTAAGTCAAAAGAAGCTTCAACTTAGGGATGCAAAGCCACCGCCTACCCCATTCCGGTACATATGTCCTAGCACAATTGATATGTTCGCTGCATATATATCCAAGATAAAATGGGACGCTGTTTTCCGTGAAACTGATGCAGACACAGCGTATAATGTTTTCATCGAACGTTTTAGTGAAGCCTACAACAAGTGCTTTCCGCTCAAAACAAAACGCAGACCACGCAAGGCAAGAAAGCCTTGGATTACTTCGGAATGCCTTCAAGCTATAAAAGTAAAAAATGCACTTTACCAGAAATTTCTAATATCTAGAGACAAAGAAGACTTGAAGACATTTAGAAAACATAGAAATACTACAAACTCTTTATTAAGGAAAAGCAAACTTGAATATTTTAGCAACCTTTTCAGCCCTGAAAAAACCAAAACGTCCGAAGCCATCTGGAAAAAGTTAAACATGTTGCTCCACCCACACTCGGATGATAGCACATACCCGACTAAACTCATTGTAGACAACCGCGTTCTAACTGGTGATGACCTTGCTGAAGCTTTCAATAAATTCTTTACCTCTATTGGAGAGAGCTCGCACGACAATAATTTTGCGCGATTCATGGGTTCGCAAGTAGGCGAAAGTGCATTTCTATTTCCAGTGACTACACAGGAGGTTACGGCAGATTTCATGTCACTAAAGAATAGCAGGTGTTGTGACGTAGACGGCCTGGAAATCCGTCCAGTTAAGCATGTTATTCATGTCATATCTCCTATTTTAGAATACATCATTAACTTAATCTTCTCATTGGGCACGTTTCCTAGTCGTCTTCAGATAGCCAAAGTTTCTATTATTTTCAAAGGTGGTGACAAAAATAGCATGACCAATTACAGACCAATTTCTATTTTACCTGTATTTTCTAAAGTAATTGAAAAGTTGTTACATAAACGAATAGTGTCATTCTTAACCAAGCACCACATTATGACGCCTTTTCAATTTGGTTTCACAAAGCAGCGCTCAACAGAAACTGCCCTACTAATGCAAAAAGAAATCATACTCGATGCATTTGAAAAGGAAATATATACACTTGGAATTTTTGTAGATTTCTCAAAAGCATTTGACAGAATCAACCACATTACATTAATTAAAAAAACTAGAACACTACGGTTTTCGGGGGAACTTTATAAGTGTCATAAAAACCTATTTGAAATACCGACAGCAAAAAGTAGATATAAATGGCTACGCATCTAGTTTTAAAAAACTGTCACATGGCGTGCCCCAAGGAAGTATTCTGGGTCCCCTGCTTTTTAATCTGTATGTGAACGACTTGACAAACATCGATAACAATACAACATTTATTATTTATGCAGATGATACAGCTTATTTTTTAAAGACTGCGATTTGCATAACTAGTTGACAAAGCAAATAGTGTCTTGAAACTGCTGCACATTTAGAGCATAAGAAATTCGCTAATTATAAACACCTCAAAAACAAAATCTGTGCTCTTTCGTCCAATAAATAAGCCCGTAAACTGCGATTTATCATTAGTGATTGGCTCAGAATCTATAAGGATTGAACCGATAGTGAAAACTCTGGGAGTTTTTTTTCCACGAAAACATGCTATGGAAGGATCAGGCTGAGTTTGTCCATGCTAAACTTTCTCGTACTGTAGGTATCTTATCGCGCTTACGTTTTCTCTTGCCACAAAAAATTAAACTCTTACTATATAATTCGCTATTTTTATCTACATTAAGCTATTGCTATCTAGTATGGGGCACCACATCGGAAAAGAACTTAGGCCGAATATATAGATTACAGAAAAAGGCTGTGCGCATAATTACAGGTGTTCCTCGCGATGAACATTCCAAACCCATTTTCGAAGCCCTTACTTTACAACCAATGCCTGAGATATACAATACAATTTTAATGAAGCGATATCGTACTTCCTTAAAGAATCACGACTCTTTTCTTACTGATTTAGCGCGTTTGACACCCTATACCTGCCCCTATAGCACACGAGCTACCGATGACTGGAAAATTCCTTACACACGTACTAACTATGGTCGCCAGATGATGAGCTACTTACTGCCACTAACCTTAAACAGTTTCTTACAATAAACCATTTATACTGCCTCCGTTCTGTAAATGTTTTTCAACGTGTTAGTAAAATGCAAATCGGCATGACCTTGAAGTACATGTTTTGATATTGTATAATAACTGATGATCTCATGCTGCTGTTGCTGTTGCTATGTTGTCAAATGGTGCGAAAGCCTTCGTCAAGCCTTAATGGCTTTTTGCTTTCGCCCCACAGCATCACTGTTGTGACTTTTGTAATGTCTCCTGTGATGTCGGAATAAACTGAATTGAAAGAAGCCAGCCATACCCTCCCCCAGCGTCCAACCCCGCGCGAACGCCCCTCACTCTCTCGCGCGACACGAGACGAGACGCATATCGCCATCCTCACTTAGCATTACCAGGCGCGTCTTGTGAGCGCAAAGCCACCGTCGCGGACATAAGGCGGCACCGGAAACTTCAGCGTGGAGATGGGAAGAAAACGAAAGACACTGGATGACTGGTGTAAAGAACATGATCTCCAGATCGCAACGAAAGACAGTGAAGGCACCCGCACTTTAGTGTGCAAATATTGCAACACCGAGATGGTCACCGATCCAGCGAAGAAGCCCTACGACCGAATTCGTGAGCATCTAATGTCATCTCGTCATAAGAAGTTCAAGACGGCTTCCAAGGAAGCTGAGACTGCGGGAACGTCTCAGCAGACGCTTTTTGATATGTCCTGTAGACAGCGTGCGAAAGAAACTGAAGCGGACGGCGTTATCCATGACTTTGTTCGTGCCCTAGCGTACAGCGGAATAAGCATGCACCAGGCGGACGGACCGCTGGGAGACTTCGCGCGCAAATACTGCAAGGCCGCGAAGACCATGCCAACAGGACAAAGACTTCGGCTGAAATACCTGAAAGAAGCTTTTGACAAGGACATGGAGAAAATCCGCGATGATATGCGAGATGTGAAAGTGAGCGTCATCGTCGATGAATCCCCAGACATCACTGGTGTGCCTACCATCAACACTCTCCTGTGCTACTATAGCCAGAAAAACGTGAAGAAGCACGTTGTTCTGGTCGACGTCGACAGGGTAAATGCATCGAACAGTTGCACGGTGGCCAGCGCAGTTAGCAAGGCACTCCTGACGGTTGGCAAGACGTGGAAAGACGTTGTGGCAGTAGCCGCAGACTCAGCGGAGTACATGCGAAAGATGGTTCGAGAAATCTGTCAGGCTGAAGGGATCCAAATCTTGCATGTGAAAGATATAGCACACTTTATTCATGTGAGTGTTGACCATGCCATTTCTTTACCATGCATGTCTGATGTTCGATCCGTAGTGATCAAGTTTGGAGCGTTATCACGCTAACAAGCTTTACCAAAAGTACATTGAAATTTGTTCTTCTAATGGCCTCTTTGGACCTGACATTAAGAAGCCACCTTCTGTTGTCCCGAATCGATGGCAAAGCTTCTACAAGGCACTTGTGGTAGTCGTAGAAATGTGGAGCTTGTTGACAGAACTTGCTGAAAGCTCGCATGATAGCAGCAAAGCGGAAGCTATTCGAGGAATACTTTCTGAAAAAGAAGTTGTTTATGCGAAGGCAATCTTGATGAGAGATGCACTCGGCCCACTTTTGGAAGCCCAGAAAACGCTTGAAAGTGGGAAGCTTTTGATGCCCAGCTTTGATCACCTGGTAAACGTGAAGCTGCAGCAGATTGTCGGGGAGCTTTCGGCAATGGTCGGTAAAAGCGATCAGGCCAAAGCTGTTTTGTCTATGTTACCCAAGCGCAGCGCTAATTTAGTAAAAACGTGTTCTGAAGAGTTCTGCACAAAACTCGCCACAAAATGGCGCTGCACTCTTGGACGGAACGTCTCAGAAAAAGAGGAAAACCAGCTAACTTTGTGGAAGTTGGAGCCGTCCTTGATCCGTTTCAGAAGCGTCTGCTGGGGCAGTCATTTGAGGACTACCGACCTCTGTTCATGTCCGTAACAGACAATGTAGATTCCCTTAATGACGAGTTCAACCAGTATTTGCAGGAAGCGAGCCCCACAAACCCAGCTGTCGAACTAATCGAGTATTGGCATGACTCTACTTCTCGCTACCCAAGGCTTGCAAAAGCTGCACTGACATTGTTGTGCCTAGCTAATGGTAGCTGTGATGTGGAGAGAACTTTCTCCCAGCTGAGATATGTTCAACGACCGGACAGATCTCGAATGGAGACTGACATGTTGCGCATGTAGATGATAATGTATGTCAACAAGGACGTGTAAAAAATCGATGACCAGATTTTCGAGAATAAAATGTATAATTTCTAAGAGTCAATGTTTACTGATTCATTCATTTTCAAACACCACTGATTCATTTTCAAACAAACACAAAATTTCGGGTAGTGTACTGTATACTGTATTTGCTATAATACTCTGGTGTCTGTCCCAATTACCAGCTTGAAACACCAAATTTAACGTGTTATACTTAAAAAGCCCTTGATACGTTTTGATAAGCTCAGTGTAAGTTCTGATAAGTACAACCGTATATTTAACCCGAAAAAACCCGAAGTAAGGAATGGTTTCGCAAAAAAACCGATTTTTTCCCGAATATCAGTTTGAAAAATACCGCCCGATTTTTACCCCCCGAATTTGAAAAAATATAAAACCCGAAAACGAACAACCCTATGTATAAGGTGGAACTTCGACTGTATCTAACTCGGTTTGGCGACGACCCGCATTTTACACCGAATCTGTTTGGTCCCAGCAAAATCCTCATAGAAGCAATGTAAATAACCCTTGGTTATATAACACAGTTTTATGCGGACCCCGCAGCCTTCGACGAATTTCAGATTCCATCCGAAAAAATACTAGAACCAAACGTCGTCCAAACGTTCAAGAGTGCAAAACATAAGCTTGTGTTCCCTCTGGCTGGAGTAGTTACCTACAAGCTATAGTCACAAAGAGTAGCTTCAGCTGGCCGAAGAGCTGATATTTTTCTCGTTTTCAATCCGTAGAAACTTGCTCTGATCGACATAGAGCTGATGTCTTTGCTTTGTCGCAGTCACAGGCTCGCGCATGCATAAGGTGGCGACAGAGCTGTTTTCACTGTGCAAAATTACTTTCACTTGATGTCCGTCTTTGTGATAATAGCGAGAGATCACTAGTTGCACTTCACAAGCCAACAAATTGCAATGCGCACAGTTCAGTCGTGCACGAAGGCATTATACGCGAACTCATGGTCTGTCGCCATTATGTGATAGCGATGACACTGCGACTCTTCTGATGGGAGGCTGTTGACAACACTGTTTCAGTTTCGTTTTCTCGCACTGGCTTATACAAGTTTGATAATACGACGCCTGGATTATACAAGTATTGCATTTTCGCATGGTCCCCCGAAAGTTGTATAATGGTGGTTCCACTGCACCAGACTATTTTTAAATGATTCACTAGAACTTCATGGGATCATGTTTTTGATAAACTGGCTACTGGTAGGTGGTTTAGTTAAGCATGTAACACAAAAACATCTCTTATCTGACAACCACTTGTGATCATGATAGAAACTGATATCGCTAAAAGGGCTAGTATCTTCCAAGTGGTCTCGATCGTCGAAGTGGTCTCAGTGGTCTCTGTTGCTGCTTGTCGAGGTGTATCAATCGGTTGATTCCGCCTTGCCGATGCTAAGTTTAAAAAAAACATTGCTGAAGAAAAAGGATATGTGCCCAGTCAAAGCACTCGTAACTGTAACACACAGATTTTACTGCAAATATTTTGCTGAGTACGTTTGCTACAACAAGCTTCATGTATCTGACCAAGTTTTGGAGCAGCTTCGGGTCGCCCATCGCACGGCTACTAATGCCTAAACATTCACAAGTTGATCATATTCCATGACAAAATTAGCAAGTTAAGCAGTGACAAAAGGGAGATCCTTCCAAGGAGGGCGTGGAGCGATTAGGATGGAAAGGTGGTCTAGTTGGTAATTCATAATTGTTCAGCCAACTGGGAGTGTGGGAGGAACACACACACAAAGCAAAGAAGAGGCACGCAGCACGAACGCTTGTGCTGTGTGCCTCCTCTTTGCTTCGTCTGTGTCTTCCTCCCACGCTCACAGTTCGCTGAACAATTATGAGCAGTGATTAGTTTGAATTTGACATCTTTCAGCTGCGCAAAGTGATGCATATCTTGGCAGTCGTAATCATCAGCGCCCAGTGTATGCATTGCCATTGTCAGCTTGAAAAACTCGAACGAGGTAAGGTTCTTACAATGTTCTGGCATCAGGGGTGTAAATTGTAGATATCACACCCTTAGAGTATCCAGATTTATCTGCGATATCTAAACATTCGTCACTCTCTACAGGTATTCCTGTCAGTCCTTTCTTATTACTGCCGGCAGCGAATTGCCGACATTCAGGCTGAGGAATCTCGAGCAAAAAGGGGTCAGAGCTGCCACAACACATAAAGCCATCTGTACCACTGGCAGAGCATAAACGACTCAGAGCCGAAGCCAGCATTCCCATTGCCTGTAGATGCACTTTCAACAGGTACGCAGACGTTTTGTTCATGCTTCTTGACATGATAATGCATGGTAGGTACCCTGTTTATAAGAGAACACCTCATATAAAAGGCGAAATCGCTGTCTGGAGCATGCCTTATAAAGGGGTTCATCTGTATATTCAAGTCATTGCAGCCACATAATGTCTCATTGAAGCACGCCCCACCAGATACGTTTGACAGGAAACAGTTTAAAACTTTGTAGTTATGCAAAAATAAAAATTAAGTGAAGATGTATTTCTCACAGCAGCCTTTTTTTCGTCCCCAACTTTCCGG